>JASFAT010004359.1:0-209420 GCA_031353405.1 Baronia brevicornis | reverse complement strand
TTTACAATGATTATGCTAGAAAATGATTTATATCAATAGTACAATAGTGGAATAGAACCCACAATTTTAGAACGTAAGCCCAAGCATTGACAAATGAACTACTGCTGCTACATAAGCGGTCATCTGTCAGTCATATCGGGTGTCGCGTGTCCCACAGTATATTTGGCAGTATATGTATAATAAAGCAGGTTTATCCTTGCGATCGGCCATTAGCATTGATATATTTGTCTACTTACGCTTTTCACCGTTAGGCGGTTTCCACGGGCGATAACATCGTCAGCGACAGCCGGCGCCTGACGGAATGCTGAGAAGTCCTCACGTATACCTACTACTTCGTTCTAAACTAGGTTCCACATACAGTGTAAACCCCATTTAATGCCAACACATTTCTTTAACTGCGAAGCATAAAACTGCGGAGGGATATCTTATCTCTCAGCATCTTCTATCGATATCACAACGAAGAGTGCTCCGAAGAATTATTCGGAATAATTATTATTCACGCCTTTCTCCTGCAGGGTTGGCAGAGCCCACAGAGCTTCATACGCTACCATTCATAGCGAAACGGCTCTCCATCAGGGGCGGATCGTAACTTTGTGGGGCTCTGGGCTAATACTACTCAGGGGGCCTGTTTTGTGTATAGATTGTTTAGTGTATAGTGTATCAGAAAAAAATATTTTTGTTCGTTGCAAGTAACGTCTTAAATTACGATTCGTCTAATAATTTTAATGGGAGCTGGGGGCCCTTTGTATCCACGGGGCCCTGGGCTTAAGCCCAAAAAGCCCTTAGTTAGATCCGGCCCTACTCTCCATTAGTCACTTTTTGCCCTCGTGAGAATCAGGACGTGACGGGTGGCGAACCACGTCGCCGTCATTTTCAACAAATTAGGTATATTAAATTCGTCTTAGTGAATAAACCCGTCCGCTAAATTCCACTACCGTAAACTCGCCACAAAGAAAAATGTTATCCCCACCATCTGGATGAGTGTCGATCCAGTCGGGCGCGTTTTTCAAGAAACTTCTTTCCACGCACCACTACTCTATGGAAGCAGCTATATCCGGCGATGTTTCAGAACCGATACAATATCGGAATCTTCAAAAAACAAGCCTATATTTTCCGTAAAAGCCAGCAACGTTTCCTATGGCACTGCGGATGTCTATAGGCGGCGTTGATTGCTTTCCATCAGGTGACACGCGTACTCGTTCTCCCTTCTTCTTATGGTCCTATATCGCATACCATACGACGCAGTGTGTGGTGCTGATTGCAGGAGAAAAAGTTGAGCAAATGAATGAGTTTATATATTTGGGATCACTGTTTACAAGAGATGGAAAATGTGAAGGAGACATCGAAAGACGAGTGAAAGTTGGTAATCAGGTTAACGGAGCCCTGCACTCCTTTATGAAAAGTCAGAATGTGTCTAAAACGGCCCGATTGGCGGTTCATCAGGGGGAACTTGTTCCGACGCTAATATACGGTAGTGAAAGTTGGGTTTGGCAGAAGAAGCATGACAGACTGAATGCGGTGGAAATGAGAGCACTAAGAAGTATGTACCTTGATAGATTAAGAAATGAAGATATAAGAGAGCAATGTGGAGTAAAAGAAGGTGTAGTGACAAAAGTAGAAAAAGGGATGCTTAGATGGTTTGGGCATATAGAGAGGATGGATGAAAGACGACTGTCAAAAGAAATTTACCTTGCGAATGTGGATGGAAGGGCCGGATGAGGAAGACCACGAAAAACGTACCTTGACCAAATTGCTGAACTTTATAAGAAAGGCCAGGTCAAGAGTACCCTCAACCGGCGGGCTTGCATGAGGAGAATAATGAGTGTGGATGAAGCAAGGGAAGTATACCGAGATCGTAGCAGATGGAGATCTGTGGTCTCTGCCTACCCCTACGGGAGACAGGCGTGACGATATGTATCTAAAAAATCTTCTTTTTTTATTTTTTACATGTCAATGTGTATAGATCAAATCGTCGTCTCGTTCTCCCTGCTTTCCCATAAAAAATACAGGCTTCGTAAATGCGTTGCCGGCCTTTGAGATATTATTTCGCGAGTGTACCGCGCTAGGACTCGGGTTGCGCGCAGTTGCCAGGCCGTATGGCACGTAGCAATGCGCGCACGGTTGCTCACGCATGCGCCTCCGCGCGGCCCCTCCTCGGAATCACAATGGACACACGCGGTAATAACTCGTTGGGCGAAGGCCCGCGGAATTACAAGCAGTATCTGTACCTACCTGTGGCTACACGCCGCCGTGGAGTGCCGTGCCCTGGGTTTCGTCCGAATACTTCGAAGGTCGAAACTCTTAACCTATTTGGTTCAAAGCATAGAATAAGACAAAAATATAATAAAAAAAAGGGGAAAGTAAAAATTGGGGGAAAAACGAAACTACCAATTCAAAATATAGAGAGGATGCAATATAAAGATAATGCATATAGACGATTATTTAATTAGTGTTAGAGCCACGCTGCAGTCGAATACTTTGTCAAGAATGGCGCAATATTTGTCTGTAGCGTGAATAGGTCGGCTCGCCCGGTGTAGTACAACACTCCCGCAGAAAAACGGCGTCTGAGTGGTAGCTTAGCTACCGCGGTTCGTACGGTGAGCGGCCTGAGTTCTGGAGGCCCAACACCCTCCCCCTCCCAAACCCCTTTCTTCTCCCACTTCCATAATGTCATTTTCCTTTAAGGTCGACAACGCTTCCACACTGCCAATGGCGCTGTGAATGTCTATAGGCGGCGTTGATTGCTTTCCATAAGGTGACACACCTGCACGTTTACCTTTCTGTCCCATAAAAAAGGATAGATGAACGAAAACAGCATGATGGGAGTTTCTGATATTCAATAGCAAATGTTACCAAGGACGTCATAACATGAATTAAAATTCTATTTATATTCAGCTAATAGAGTAGGGAGGACAATTTAACATCTTAGTATTCCACCGGCGTTTCGGAGAGTCAGTAGTGAGAAAAAAACTATTCAACACATAACGGGCAGTTGTAACAAAATAACCAGCCAAGCTTGATGTCCTAGTACACTAATGGCAAGAAAAGTCTAGCAGTGAGACATGTATAGGCTATAATTTTTATAGCCAATACATGTCCCACTGCTAGAGGAATAGACATTAATCGACCACGCTTATCCAAGTTGGACTAACGGGAAACCCAAACTCGGAATAAATAACTATACATATCTACTTTATCACAGTGTGATGGACACTGGTTGTCTCGAAGAAATAGCTAGTATTGATAAATTCAATTAATCATTTTTAATTCGACATAAAATATTACATACATATCGAACGTCAGTTTTTTATCAATAAAACTTTACCACAATTTAGTTATGAGGTTCCTCTGAACGGAGAAGAAACGGCGAATGAAACTACGCATGTATCCTCTTTTTTATTATTGTTTTATTTTTTTACATGTCAATGTGTATAAATCAAATTTTACAGGCTTGCAAATAACCAGGAGTACGTCCGATTATGTTTCATATATGAAACCGCCCTTTGTATATCAGTCTTATGTGATCCATTACTGTATAAATTTGTTTTTGATGTACCTACAATAAAGAATATATCTATCAATCGAACAACCATTGATTCTAAAAGCAGTAGCTTCACCACTGAATCGATTAGGTCTTCATTAGGTCCTTGTCGCTTGAATTATTATTATTTAAAAAAATTACCAATTTAAGTAAGCATTGTGTATTTTGATATACCACGTCCGTATATGGACAGTCAAAAATTTTACTTAGCTAAGTTCCGCGACAAGCAAACAAAACTTTGCGGAAATCCATCACTATATGGACAGTCAAAAGTTTTACTTAGCTAAGATCCGCGACAAGCAAAACAATAACAAAAAATTAATAATGTGTGTTTTTTCGTTGTATACCACTATACACAACACCAAACACACATTATCACTTTTCCATCTTGTAAACGACACGTGTTTCGCCCCAACACGAGGCATCTTCAGGTATAGTAGACTCTACGGAAGACAACCGAAAAGTGTTCTTTTCGGTTCTTGTGGTTGATGGGTGGAGAATTGATGGCCGATTTTCGGTGAGTTTTTAGTTTAAGTTCCAAATAAATCCACTTAACCCAACGGAAAAACACACATTATTAATTTTCTGTTATTGTTTTGCTTGTCGCGGATCTTAGCTAAGTAAAACTTTTGACTGTCCATATAGTGATGGATTTCCGCAAAGTAACGCCTGACTCCATTAATAATATACCACGTCCGTTAGATATCACGCATAACAATGGTATCTAAGGTTGACGACAGTTTTTATCGACCACCTGGAGAAGTATTAGCATCGCATTATATGGAAATGCATACAGGCCGGAGATTCAGAACCCCTGGACGCGCAAAAAACGTACCAATTGATAAACAAGGGAAATTAATGAATTATTTACGTGGAGCGTGCGCGACGGGACGCGGCCGCCATCTTGCTAAATATGCGACATGACATTTTAACACTAATCAAAATGGCGCCTATCTGGAATATTTACAAACAATTTTTATAGGCTATTCATGCTTAATTGTAATTTTACAACGAAACTCCGTGTACAGTAATGCCATAAATTCTCCTAGTCTATTTTCTATTATGTTATGACCGTTTTCATTCCATAACGGCATTAATTGAAGTATATATTTATTGCAATCGAATGAGGATCTTGAATTGTCTTTAAACACAATTTCCTTATTCTAATAAATTTACTTATTTTACATGAATATATATTACATTATGTTTAAGTACCTTAAATGTGTGTGCGGTGTGTGTATGCGTGTGTGTGTGTGTGTGTCCTAGCATAGAATAAGACCATCCCATTTGTTCCCATCCTATCATCCCATTTATTCAAATCACCCATAGGCTGTGCCCAGTTTATTTTTCACTCACTTCTTAACAACAGAAATATTTTTTTAATCTTTTTTTCACCACAATCGCAGCCAATGACAATCCACCGCTAGAAATAAGCCTCCCAATGAGCACTACCTTGCCCGATGTTCGCCTACACGCATCTTGTACAATTTCTGTCGACTTCATTTGGTTGACTCGTATACTTATCGAAACTACGACAAACATGACCAGTACACCACTGAACAATGGTCACTTCAGTTTTTTATCTCCAAGAGCAGTTAGTGAGCTCGTCTACTCTTCTATTATTTATGAAATGAAAACCTCTTTGGCATCTTTGCAATTTGAAACTCGATGAAATGAAATCCTTCGGAACTCAACCGCTCACCTTACGAAGCGCGGTAACTAAGCTACCACTCAGACGCCGGTTTTCTGAAGGAGTGTGGTACTTCCCCGGGCGAGCCGGCCCATTCATTCTACAGACAAATAATATGCAATTCTTGACAAAGTATTCGTCTGCAGCGTGGCTCTACCACTAAAAATCTGTTCAATCAGGGAACCTGCCGTCATTTGTATGTGCTCAATGAGTCCATTCTTCTGGATGTTCACTTCTACCGTGTGTGAATTGCACAGGTTTATATATATATATATATATATATATATATATATATATATATATATATATATATATATATATATATATATATATATATATATATATATATATATATATATATATATATATATATATATATATATATAATATCGAATCGAATCGCGGAGTCTATGTTCGCGGAAATCGAACCCGCCCGAGTCAAAAAAACATTGACTCCGTGGGCGGAGGGCCCCGCCACTAAGCCAAGCGGTCATCTTTTTTTAAACGGTTCTTTGTATGAAACTTAAGTTAATTTGTGTTTGTATTTATCGGTAAATAATCATCGATATATTGTGTAACAATATGATCTCTTTAAATCGATACATATTGAGGAGCCATCGACTTTCCATAATGTGTCCTTTTATACAACGAGCTCGATTATTTGACTTTTAATCGACGTCCACAAAGTGCGAACATCAGTTTGTCTTGTTGCCATTACAATAAATTTAAATAAATACATCGATGCAGTGGCTCCTTCGTCATCCGTCTCATTACTATGGACCTATTAAATATTGTCTTCGGCCGGTGTCCAATACCGATTTTATGTGACAAACAAAAAGAAGACTAAAATCGTTGTACAACGAGTGTAAATTTGAATGTACCAACGCGGTGATGGGTTTTGGGTCCGAGGTGAACATTGTTTGACGTGCTGTTTCGTATTTGAATAATGAGATGGCAGCGTAACGCCCTCATGAATACCATAAATATCTATGGAGTCCTTTCTGCTTCAGTACCTACCTATTGACATGAAACTATGGCAATTGACAATTTTTAGGGATTTTGTGAATGGAGTTTTTGGAATTTGAGATAAATAGGACTCCATATAAGATAAGAATTTCGAGAGATAGATCGTCTGTGCAAATGTTGAGGGGGAAAGATAACTTTTTTTTATGGGATAGGAAGGCAAACGAGCAGGCGTGTCACCTGATGGAAAGCAACCAACGCCGACCATAGACATCCGCAGTGCCATAGGCAGTGCGGAAGCGTTGCCGACCTTTAAGGCAAGTATCATTATGGGAGTGGGAATGGGAGGGGGGGTAGAGGAATGGGAAGGGTGTATTGGGCCTCCGAAACTCTCTACCACTATTAGACTTTTTACGTATTCTTCTGATTTTTCTAACTGTAAAATTGCAGATATAATTTTCAAAGAAAAGTTTTACAGTAGGTACACATTTCGATTTTATAACATTAGTAAGTAAAGAGATACTGTTCTGTTTTTTGCGAAATATTTGTTTGATCGTGATTATTCTAGCGTCAAAACTAAATTCGAAACCAAAAATTACAACCAGATTTAAAAACGTTTGTATTATTAATAAAAACAATTCATAAGTTCATTATATCATGTAAATAGTGAAATATATAAACATGAGAAGAAACAGGGACTGTTAGCCGGTGTTTTTTTTATGAATGATAGAACGCAAGACAATAAACAACACGAAGTGACACGTCCTAAAGCTGTACCACACGACGCAGGAGCACCGGATGTACTGGGAAGAGTGATACGTGATAGGACCCAGTTACCCGCGACCATGGTACGTCGGGATGCGTGAGAACTTAACTATAATATAGTCAACTAACAATGAAGTCTTAAATAACTTAAAAAAAAGAAATGTTGCACTAAGGAAATCTATTTTTTAACTACGTTTAAAACACAAAAAGGTACTCCAAAATTGAGTTTAGTTAGAATATAGTCACGCCTGTCTCCCCGTAGGGTTAGGCAGAGACCACAGATCTTCACCCACTACAATCCCGACACACCTTCCTTGCTTCCTTCCTCGCACATTCATCGTAGCGAAACGGCTCTCTGTTCGTCGCTTCCCCGAATATCCTCTTCTTCCAGTAGAAAACACACATTAGTACTTTTCTGTTTTGGTTTGCTTGTCGCGGATCTTAGCTAAGTAAAAGTTGTGACTGTCGACATCGACAAAATGTTCTTTATTTTTAAAAAAATTTTATAAAAAAATCCGTTATTTTTTTTTAGATGCACTGTAGTAGCACGCGTGCGTGTGTTCGTCTGGGAAGTGCGCGCATCATGCAGCCCTTATCTATCTTCACGTCACCGGAAATATGATTTTTACGTCCCGGGAACGTGGCCGACGTGCGTCGCCTGACGATGCACCGTATTTTTTTTGTTGTTTGTTGTTACTGTCAATCCGCCGACACACTGGCTGGAAAGAAGTAATCCTTATTAATGAAGTCAGGTGTTACTTTGCGGAAATCCATCACTATATGGACAGTCAAAAGTTTTACTTAGCTAAGATCCGCGACAAGCAAAACAATAACAGAAAATTAATAATGTGTGTTTTTCCGTTGGGTTTAGTGGATTTATTTGGAACTTAAACCAAAAACTTACCGAAAATCGGTCATCAACTCTCCACCCACCAACCACTATACACAACACCAAACAAACAAACAATTTTTCGGTTGTCTTCCGTAGAGTCTAATATACCTGAAGATGCCTCGTGTTGGGGCGAAACGCGTGTCGTTTACAAGATGGAAAAGTGGTAATGTGTGTTTGGTGTTGTGTATAGTGGTGGGTGGAGAATTGATGGCCGATTTTCAGTAAGTTTTTGGTTTAAGTTCCAAATAAATCCACTTCATCCAGCACAAAAAACACACATTATTAATTTTCTGTTATTGTTTTGCTTGTCGCGGATCTTAGCTAAGTAAAACTTTTGACTGTCCATATAGAAGTAATCCTATTCAAAAACATCTCTGGAAGACTTCTCCCGTCAACTTACATCAGTGACGTTGCATTTTTTTTATTCTTTAATGGCAATTAATTATAACTTTTGTGTCAGTTTCCAAGTATAATATAATAATATCAAATATCTTGGAATGTACTACTTTGCTTGTCACGTTACTTCTTGATAAAATGGTGGCTATTTTGCCAAAACCTATGGAGTTATTCAGTCAACTTAAAAAGTCACGATACACGCATTTAATTCATATCACTTCACTTATATTTATTAATGGAGTCAGGCGTTACTTTGCGGAAATCCATCACTATGTGGATGTCAAAAGTTTTACTTAGCTAAGATCCACGAAAAGCAAACAATGACAGAAAATTAATAATGCGTGTTTTTCTGCTGGATGAAGTGGATTTATTTGGAACCAAACGGTTGTCTTCCGTAGAGTCTACTATACCTAAAGATGCCTCGTGTTGGGGCGAAACACGTGTGGTTTACAAGGTGGAAAGGTGGTAGTGTGTGTTTGGTGTTGTGTATAGTGGTTGGTGGGTGGAGAGTTGATGGCCGATCTTCGGTAAGTTTTTGGTTCAAGTTCCAAATAAATCCACTTTATCCAGCAGGAAAAACACACATTATTAATTTTCTGGTTTTGTTTTGCTTGTCGCGGATCTCAGCTAGGTAAAACTTTTGACTGTCCTACTATATAATACGCCACCATAATTAAACAATATAATTGATAATAATATAAGATTACGAAAATGAAATAAAAACAAAACATCACTGATGGAAGTTGGCGGGAAAAGTCCGTTTTTAAAATTATTTTTATTTCATTTTGCATATTCTCATGTTATTGCTAGATATATTGTATAGTCACGGTGACGTATTATAAAATATAGTTCGATTAAGTGGAGTCACATGAAATAAATGCGTGTATCGTTACTTTTTTAGTTGACTACAAAAGTATATGGAAGGTTTTGGTAGAAAAGCCACCATTTTATTAAGACGTAACGTGACAAACTGACTAGTAAATTTCAAATTATTTAATATTATTTTATTTGACTTGACACTGACATAATACTATCAAGGCTCCTCGGCTAGAGGGGCGACACATTACAATACGGCGCTATTGTCTTAAGTTCGATCTATCGCATGGTTTATTTCGTATACTCTTATAAGTTTTAATTAAACAGAAAATAATTAGCGTATTTCACTAATTACAATACCAAGCTTCCACCACAGTATTTACAGGGACTCGCACAGTCTGCTCCCATGATCTATGGCTTAATTATATATGTATATAAATAACTGATAATAATATAAGATTATGAAAATGAAATAAAAACACAACCTCACTGATGTACGTCACGTGATGGTGACGGTTGTGAAAGTCCTCTGTTTTTCTTAAATAATAAATGTATTCTTGTGTAGTAATTACAGAAACTCACACAGTCTGCTCCCATGATCTATGGCTTAATTCCGTTTAGCAAACGGGAGAACTTGCCAGCGCGGTGTAGCAAAAACCAGTGCACTATCTCCAGCATCGCTATTTCAACTCTCGTGCCGCGATCGAAGGTGTTTTTGTACGTTTAAGTTAAAAAACAGTCTAAATCAGTGTTTCCCAAAGTGTGCGGCTCAGCGCCCTAGTGGGCCGTGGAGAGTAACGATAGGTGAGGCATTCGACCACCGCATACGCGCCAAATAGACTACTATCACATCACTATCACCTGGATGGCTAGCAGTCAATCATAGTAAGATTCGGTCGCAGTTCTCTGCTACGAAATGCGGAAATGTTGAACAATTTACCACCTGCGGTATTCCCACGTGATTATTGACATGGGAGTATTTTTTTCATGGCATAGGAAGGCAAACGAGCAGGCGTGTCACCTGATGGAAAGCAACCAACGCCGCCCATAGACATCCGCAACGCCATAGGCAGTGCGGAAGCGTCACCGACCTTAAAGGAAAGTGAAATTATAGATGTGGGAATCGGAGGGGGAGTGGGAAGGGGAGGGTGTTGGGCCTCCGGAACTCAGACCGCTCACCGTACGAAACGCGGTAGACAAGCTACCACTCAGACGCCGGTTTTCTGCGGGAGTGTGTTACTTCCCCGGGCGAGCCGGCCCATTCATGATATAGACAAATAATAAGCCATTCTTGACAAAATATTCGTCTGCAGTGTGGCTCTACTACTAGTACAAGTAGTAAAAGTATTCAAGAAAAGAGCGTGTATTCGAAAAAAGCTTAAAGGAAAGTGAAATTATGGATGTGGGAATCGGAGGGGGAGTGGGGGTGAGAGTGGTAATCGGAGGGGGAGTGGAAAGGGGAGGGTGTTGGGCCTCCGGAACTCAGACCGCTCACCGTACGAAACGCGGTAGACAAGCTACCACTCAGACGCCGGTTTTCTGCGGGAGTGTGTTACTTCCCCGGGCGAGCCGGCCCATTCATGATATAGACAAATAATAAGCCATTCTTGACAAAATATTCGTCTGCAGGGTGGCTCTACCACTAGTACAAGTAGTAAAAGTATTCAAAAAAAGAGCGTGTATTCGAAAAAAGCCAGCGATATATGCGACGCCTCGGGCGATGCGGATGTTTATAGCGACGGTGATAGTTCAGCACCAGGTGACCCGCATTCTCGTTTGCCTGCACTGCTATAAAAAAGGGGCGTGAGACGTGAGTTTTTTGATACGCATATGGTATTGTCGTCTCTTCAGATACGCACATGCAAATTTTTCGATCAAGTCATTCGTCATCGGTTGATGGAAAGGCTCGTGGTTCAAGGAAAAGTTGAGTGAAAATGATCTCGGGGCCGCTTCCTTAATAGATGAACTGACTAATAAAGTCGGTCACTGACACTTCCATCCATGAATGCTCGCAAGAGGCCATGAAAAGAGAGAAATGGAGGCCCGTCGAGAGACTGGCGACACAAGATGCGTTGTATTATTTACAAAAAAAAAGTTTTCGCTCAACAAGTCTCAATACTCAGTAACGCACTGTTACCATTTTTTACTTTTATTTCTACTTTTCTTTTCTTTGGTGGCAATTAGTAATAACTATTATGCCAGTGTCAAGTAAAATACAATAATATTCAATCTCTTGAAATATAACCAGTCAGCTTATTACGTTACGTCTTGATAAAATGGTGGCTATTCTACCAAAACCTTCTATGGACTTTTTTAGTCTCGTTAAAAAGTTACGATACACGCATTTATTTTATACCACTTCACTTATAAGCCTTGATCAAACGATATTGCATAATACGCCACCACAATTAAACAATATAACTGATAATAATATAAGATTATGAAAATGAAATAAAAACACAAAGTCACTGATGTACGTCACGTAATGTTGGTGGTAAAAGTTCTCTATTTTTCTTATATAATAAATGTATTCTTGTGTTTCTATATACCTATAAAACTTAGCTCCATATTGTGGGTGTTTTAGTTCTTTTTTATATGTACCTAATATCAGCGTACTCTACTTAGACTAATTAGAGCATCGAAACATAATAATAAAATTTGTAAGTGCGTATCGGACTGAAAAAGTTTGGAAACCCCTAGTCTAACTGGTTCCATAGACAAGACTTTAGTCAATGAATCGTGCCATTCAATCGTACGATTGGAAATCGAAATGAGTTATTTTCACGAATTTGAACTCATTTTTTAACTACCTTTTTTTAACTACTACACTATACTCTATACTCCGCCGGTTCAGCGATCCGAAGTGGA
The DNA here is from genome assembly GCA_031353405.1 of Baronia brevicornis. Lineage (NCBI taxonomy): Eukaryota > Metazoa > Arthropoda > Insecta > Lepidoptera > Papilionidae > Baronia > Baronia brevicornis. The sequence continues at coordinate 197,489 of JASFAT010004359.1, read as the reverse complement.
TCTTGGCCCCCGAAACGAGAATCCTCCATCTGTCCTGCGCTAATTCTCGTCAATTGTTGGGTTGAAGTTCATGCAGGTCAGCGTCTACCTGATCTCTCCAGCGATATTTGGGTCGACAAACTGACCTTCGACAACTTGGTCGACACAAATATAGAAATAGAAATAGAATAACTTTATTTATGACACCTTTTTTACCATAATTATTAGTAGTAAGCTCAGAAATAATATTTCCTACCCACTGCTCCCAAGGTCATAATACAGATAATGCTTAAGATTCCATTATGGATCCAGCAATGGGTCAAACAAATAAATATATATAAATAAACGTTAATTAAAAAACGATAAAAATCGCTTCGTCTGCAACATTAAAGTTTATGTGATTGATAAATCCCCAACTGTCGTTGTAAAGTTGTCCTCACCTTATACGTGCGCGCCCATTGTAGCCGTAATAAAGATGGCGGCCACGAAATACGCCATAAACACGCGCCACAGACCCTAAATGGCCATAAATAAGTATCACCATCGACATAGCGACGAGATCGCAATACATATCGATGTATCGCATTCTCCGAGGTGGGAAGCTCGGCCTGCGTCTCACCCAAACCGCAACCGCGGAATTGCTATTTGCATTTGATTCTTATTACTAAGCCACGCGGCTCACACTGACCGACACACTAATTAAACAATTTGCTTATCCGCTCGCAGACGACTCCGTATCGTCAGACCTATAAGATATCACCCGCCGGAATCGTCGTCGATTGAAATCGAACTGTTCACTATAACGACAGAGTTTAAATTTGCGTGCGCACCGCACTAACCTAAAACGCTAAGACGTCGTTAGAATTGCTGATCGTATTCTAATGTATGCTAACTCCGCAACCGCGACAATTAGACTAGGATGCGCCCGCGATCGTGTCACCCCGTCACGGTGCATATAATCGCCAATTACCAAGTCCACAAATAATTGATAAGATCACGACCGCATTCGACATGCTGCAGTGCAACCGCACGATGCATGGAATGCTAAGGAAGAAGAAGGCGGCTCCAGATTCCCCTAGTAGGACACGGGCAACGTGGGTGCAAATATCTGCCCGCCGAGCTGTCATCTCGTGAATTTCCGATTCAACCCACGTCATTAATAAGGAGAGTGGCTACAGCCACATAGTCCAAAAACGGAAGCGCTCGTGACAAGAATGTCGCTGGTGGTGTGTATTTGAGTTTGCACACATTGTATTTTAAACCGCTATTGTTTCTTATTTCGCGCCTGCGCCGGGCTACGCGGACCCGCTTCAACTACACTCGAACTCGAGGTCCGACCATAAACAATAAATATATTTATTTACTAGGGACCCAACACTCACACGCACCCCGACTCTAGCCATATACACACATAGAGTAGGGAACACTTCTACACCGGCCGCTTACACGAGATTATCTTACATACCCCGTCGGTTCTCTCCCCCTAGACTTAAGGCCTAGGACTTATGGACACTATAGTTACTTAGGTCCAAGCTTCCCCGTTAACAAAGCGTTATAAGGAAATTAAAATCGACGATATATATATATATATATATATATATATATATATATATATATATATATATATATATATATATATATATATATATATATATGTGTGTGTGTGTGTGTATATATACACCGTGACTTTTAATTACCCGAGAAAATTAAGTAATATATTCAGTTATCGATATACATTAAATTTGGCGAAGGAAAAACAATGTCCTTAATATACACCAAAAATTATACAGCAAAAAATTTTGCTAATTCAAATAGACATCATTATCATTCCAATATGAACTGGACCCAAACCAACCTAATTTGGTCGCGTAATATTTACAGGATTTCTTTGAAGTCCCATAAAACAATATTTTTGTATGAACGCTATAATATTTAAATGTTACTTACTGACCATCTAAGCGACCACGCGTAATCGCAATGCAAATTACTTAGATGGTAGAAACGACCGACATTCGCGGTGGTCGTGCTGGCGATTCTGCGCGCCGTTTCGCATACTAGCTCGTAGAGAATTCTCACGTGGGGGACATGCAAATGGTGGGGGGAGGGGGGGTGTCACCGTTAATCAATCGCGGAGCGTGGGACGCCAGAGTACGTGCGCGTCGCCTTGCCGTTCAGCATTACAACACCACTGTGGGAAGCGAGGACTACCACGCACCAAGTGACTCCACCCGACTGTACATTCGCGGAACATTGTATGTAGGGTTGATTCAGTTTAGCTTATTTCATACGATATGCAACTATCGAAAATTTTCCTGAATTAAAATTTATTATTATTATTTTTATTACAAAAAAAAACATAAAACAAACAGATAAAACTAAATGATGTATAAACAAGTACTATAAAAGTTTATTTTATTTTCTTTGTTTAGAGCAAATAAAGAAAATATAACAAATAAAAAAAATTAAAATTAATTTTTTACTTTTATATCCTGCTAAATGTCTTATAAAAGAGAAATTTTGTCTTCCATATAAAACTAAAATTTTTTGAAAAAACTGTCAACTTATTCGCTACAAGTATATATATATATATCTATATATATATATATATATATATATATATATATATATATATATATATATATATATATATAGAACCGACCACGATCGATGGTGAAGTTCTCGAAGTTGTCCAGGAATATGTCTACCTAGGCCAAATAGTGCGATTAGACGGAGACAACTTCGAGAAAGAAGCCGACAGAAGGATACAGCTAGGCTGGGCAGCGTTCAGGAAATTCCGTCAAGTCTTCTCGTCGCCCATACCACAATGTCTGAAGACAAAAGTCTTCAACCAGTGCGTCCTGCCCGTACTCTCTTACGGTGCCGAGACGTGGACACTGACAGTCCGTCTCCTCGCAAAGCTCAAAGTCGCTCAGAGGGCTATGGAGAGAGCTATGCTCGGGGTTTCTCTGGTGGACAGAATTCGAAATGAAGAAATTCGCCGGAGAACCAGAGTCACCGACATTGCTCTTCAAGTTAGCAGACTGAAGTGGCAATGGGCTGGACACGTTTGTCGGAGAACCGACAATCGTTGGAGTAGACGAGTGCTGGAGTGGAGACCGCGACTCGGCAAACGTAGTGTGGGACGCCCTCCTGCTAGATGGAGCGACGATCTGCGCAAGGCGGCTGGCAGAGACTGGATGCGTGTAGCCGAAGATCGAGCTAGGTGGCGCGCCTTGGGTGAGGCCTATGTCCAGCAGTGGACTGCCGCGGGCTGATATTGATATTGATATTGATATATATATATATATATATATATATATATATATATATATATATATATATATATATATATATATATATATATATATATATATATACACCGTACGTCTAGTAACGATGTATTGAATCTATCCGATAATTTGTTAGTTCCTCAAAATCGAGTCAACATGGATGTTTTTTTTTCGATGCATCGAAAAGGCACACCTATAGCAAATACTTATTAGTGATTTACTAATCATAAAACTTATGTATGTACGATAAAAAATATATTGTACGCGATACTACTATATTTTTACAATTTTTGGGACCTATATTATTCAGTTTATATAATATTAAATTAAATATAGTTTAACGTAACGTAAAAAGTTTAACGCATTATAGTGAAAAATATTTTTAAGATATTCACTTCTTCTATGCACATATATTGAAGAAATCTGCTTTTACAGAGTGCATTCTTGACTTTTAAGTGTTTTTATTTACGCCTCATTTCAAAAACTTTTAAAAAAAGTCGATGTATAGAAAACATTGATGTATTTTTGTTTGTCTCGATATAAAATCGATGCCACAATGCAATAATACATTACATCGAGAAAAACATCGATGTTTTTTTCCAATGTCCATCACTAAAATATGTGCCAATAACAAAGACAACCGTCAAATGTACCGAAGTGAAATTTATTGGTAGAATAGAAACGGTAGAAAGTTGCTGAGATCCGCACAGTGGAGAGACGCAACTAAAGTACGTGACACACCTAGATAATCATGTTTACAATATGCACATATACCTTCAAATGAACATGGTCTAGGTCAGGGGAGGCAAATCAATTAAACCCAAGATCTACTTTTTACTGACTAGACTATGCGCGATCTACCAATTACATAAACTTATCAAATCATATTATATATGTTCAAAATTTAAAATTTTAATGAAGTAATTGAAACAGTATTCAAGTACTTACTCACTCCTCTGGCTCAGGAACCCGAAGTGGATCTTGGCCTCCATCTAATCATGCGCTAATTCTTGCCAATTGCTGGCTTGAAGTTCGCACAGATCAGCATCCATCTGATCTCTCCAGCGATAGCTAAGTCAACCAACTGGCCTTCGACCACTTGCTCTACATAAATATGCCCTCTTCACACTCCGATCCTCGCTCAATCGCTCACGGTGACCGAGCCAACGAAGTCGATGTGCCTTAATCTTGCCCATTATGTTTGGCTGGTGCGCCTGGTCTTCTCTTTCTCGGCGTTTTTTTTGAATTCTCCATGGCCCATCCTCTCTCCTGGTTCTACCCACGATCTTGCGGAAGATTTGTCGCTCGGCTATTAATAGGTTATTCTCATCTTTAAACGTGAGTGTCCAAGCTTCGGCTCCATACATCAAAATGGTATGTATCACTATCTTGTATATTCGCAGCTTGGTACTTCTGCTGAGGAGTTTTAATGCAAGATCTGTATGCAAAGCTGCGCTATATCTTGAGTGAGCTAGCTAGCTAATAGTGGTAGAGCCACGCTGCAGACGAATACTTTGTCAAGAATGGCATAATATTCGTCTGTAGCATGCATAGGTCGGCTCGCCCAAGAAAATACCACACTCCCGCAGAAACCCGGCGTCGGAGAGGTAGCTTACCTACTACGCTTTGTACGGTGAGCGCCGAGTTCCGGGGGCAACGCTTCCGCACTGCCTATGGCGCTGCAGAAGTTTATATGTGACGTTGATTGCAGGGCCGTCTTTACCCGGGGGTTCAAGGGGTGCAGCCACACCCGGTTGCGGGGTCCTAGAGGGCGTCGAATGCTAGAAATTGAAAATTTTAATGAAATATATAAAATTACAGTTTTAAGAAATTAATAAATAAAAGATTTAAAATTGCGTTTTTTTACAACAGCAGGGGCGCGGGCTGGTTACACGCACCCCGGCGCGGAATATGCTTAAGACGGCCCTGGTTGATAGCTTTCCATCAGGTGACACGCCTGCTCGTTTGCCTTCCTATCCCATAAAAAAAGAGCTATTGCTGCTTTTAAAAACTAAAACAGTTGGTAAAAGGATCAGCGAGTGAAGGAAACGCGGCGATGTCCCACCGGTGTTGGTAGGCACGTCTCGAGAACGTGTGTACGGGGCAAATGGACCATAACTTACGTAATTGTGAGATGGGAGCAGATAGCTGGAGCTTTGAGCGCCGGGCGGACTTCGGTTCTCACCCTCTAGACCAGAGATTTCCAAACTATTTTGGGCAAGAGACCCCTTTCCGAAAATGAACTGATAGCTCAGACCCCCCATTGCCAAATTACTTTAAAAATCCAATCTCTAGTTTTTTCCTATTGATACAAAATCTCAAACTTTCTAATTTAAAAACTTTGCGGTCGGTGGTGAGTTTCGACCCCAAGGGGTCGATATTGACTCGTTTGGGAATCCCTGCTAGACCTTAGTGCCTAGACCAGTGGTTCCCAAATACCGTATCGCGACATCGGTGTCTCGCAAGCCCCTGTCAAATATGTTGCGATATATACAAATACGATATTTGGATCTATCTTTTAGTTTGTATGTGTATATTATTTTCTTACTAAATAAAAAATATGTTTAATAGATTAATAATGTATTATTTAATAAATGTAGATAGCTTTACCTTCAGTTCAATTATCAAAAATTTGCGTGTTTGTACATATGTGGGTGTGTCGCGAATTTATTGGTAAAGAGTATGTTAGTGCGTCGCTAAGTAAAAAAAGGTTGAGAACCGCTGAGCCAGCCAATCCTTCTGATTTCATTGTGAAGATCTTTAAGGGTAACATGTAAATAAGGGTAAAATTAACAACTTAAGGGTAAAATCAACAACTTGATAAGATAAAATTAAAAAATAAATAAAAATTTAAAGAAAGCTAAAATTAAAAAACAATTTTCTTTTCCTTACATTTCTGATATTTAAGTTGTTACATTGTATTATTAAGTAGAGAAAGAGCCTAATTTCCCACTATACAGGGAATCCTGGTGTGGGATCTAGAGCCCTGTAACATATGTAAACATTTTGAAAATAAAGGTATTATTATTAAAAATATATATTAAGCGCATCACTTCTTCAATGCTTATGTGTTTCGGGTATCTATGGGTGGTGTTGATTGCTTTCTATCAGGCGATACGTTTATTCTTTTGCCACGAAATGGCAAAAGAATAAACGTATCGCCCATAGAAAATATTTTCGAAAGATAATCTATGCAAACATTGCAATTTAAAAAAAACTTATTATTATATTTATGAGTTTGGATATGGCGCTTGCGCTCAATGCCAGAGAATCGCGATGAGAAATATCATTAACAGTCGCGGTGCGCAGGCGCCGAAATTCCTACAAATGGCAGCCTAACGGTCATCGAGAAGGAGGCACGCCTGCTTCAGACCTGCGGTATTCGCTTGCACTTACAATTAGATGCGGAATAACTTGGCGTATAGACGAAATATATGGAGATGTCTTATTTTTATTACTTTATACAAAAACATCTCCGTATATCAGCGCTGGAAGACCTTTCCAGAACGCTACGGCGAAGTCCGAATGGGAACATTTTTGTGACGTCACACTACTGCACAGTTATATTGTTATTATTTTTTTTTTATTCTTCTTGATAGTAACTGGCTTTAACTATTATGCCAAATCAAATAAAACATTATTATGTATTTTATAGAGCGTTAATATTTTCCGTATTAATTTTCATTATTAATTTATTATTATAAAATATAAAAAATAAAAATTCAAATGTAAATAAAAATTCTTGGGAAGATAAACTCGATGATAATAGCACCTGGCGCTGGTTTTCAGCAAGAACTCCAATGGAACGCCTGGCATATGCTGAGCAAAAACCATTTTATGATACATGTTAGATTATTTAAATTTAACAAGTGCCATAAATTTTTGTTTATTTACTTGTATATTCGTATATATATATATATATATATATATATATATATATATATATATATATATATATATATATATATATATATATATATATATATATATATATATATATATATATATTATTAAGGTTTTAGTTATTGTAAAAAAAGGTATCATAAATAAAGTTTTTTTCCATTTTCTATTACTAAATTCAAATATCTTTCCGCTGCAGAGGTTTTTGGACGGCGTTGATTGCTTTCCATCAGGTGACATGCCTGCTCGTTTGCCTTCCTATCCCATAAAAAAAGAACCCATCATTTTTCTCAAAGCCGGCAATGTTTATACGATGTCTATACGGAGACGTCTATGAAGTTGCAGATGTCTATTGCTTTCGTCAGGCGACACGCTTGCTCGTTTGCCTTCCTATCTCACAAATAAGATTATGTAATATAGTGTGATATTATAATAAGATTATTTTATAGAGCGTTAATATTTTCCGTATTAATTTTCATTATTAATTTATTATTATAAAATATAAAAAATAAAAATTCAAATGTAAATAAAAATTCTTGGGAAGATAAACTCGATGATATAGCATTAAAATGTCATCGCATCCAACCATTGCGTGAAAAGGATCGTCAATAAACAAAACAAAGCACATAAAACAATATTAACGAAAGCGAACTTCGCAGGACAACGTTTTTACTCCATTCATCTAATGAAGGCTCACACAAAAATGAGGTTCAATTTAAAAGCAATAGAGTCCTAATTAGATTCGATTGAAGCATGGGGACATCCGATGAAACGACTTGTGGCTAAATCGCCGGAATGCGTAAATTTCGCTGCAGCACGGCGCACGTATAAAAATATCGAGACGGCGGGATCGATTAAATTCTTTAAAATCGAGTCGGCTCGTCATATAAGGACAGGTCAGACGAATCGTATCAATACGCTGATGGAACGTATAAAAAACGAATCATTGTCTTTTTTTTGCGCGCGCGCAGCTAGCACGGCATGCGAACGAGCTGGTGGCTCCTGACATAGCAAAAGCATGATGCCATTACACATCGCGACACGAGAAATTCACGAAATCACTTCAACCTTACACTAATGGTTACTTTATAAAATGTCTGTATTTATTATGACATATCTCTCTTATCATTAACATATCTCTTCATCATTAACAAATCTCTTCATCATTAACATATCTCTTCTATCATTAACATCTCTTCCATCATTAACAAATCTCTTCTATCGTTAAAAACTGGACTCAAATTAATTTTATACCTACTGTATTTTAAAACCATACTGTTGTTCGTGACCTCTATCAATAACTTGGATTGTTATATATACATACAAAAATAATTCTTTTAATAGCATTAACTTTGTTTAAGCCATATATGGTTGAATGCTCAGGGCGTGAAACTTGAATGCTCAGAGATTGTAAAAGGTTTAAGGAACTCAAGTTGTGTTGTTTTTTAAAATTCTTCATAGTTTTGACGTGGTTCCCTACCCATCACATCCTAATTCCCACGAAGGCTAGAAGCGACTAACGGAGATCCGATTTTCTACGATGAATGTGAGAGGAAGGATGGATGAAAAGAGATGGAGGAAGCAAGCAAGGTGTGTCGGAATAGTAGTGGATGGAGTTCTGTGGTCTCTGCGTACCGTTACGAGAAACTGTCGTGACGATATGAGTGTATATAAGATGTGTTGTATTTTGAATGGACAGAGTTTTGGCAGGAAAAAGTAATCAATAAAATATTAGATAGACTTATAGAGAAAAGATAAATTTTACAACGCGTTGAATAGAAAGGGAAGAGACTTATTAGGAACTTAAAGCTAGCGTTGGAAGGAAGAAAATGGAGTGACAATTGATACAATGTTATGAGTATAATGGATTTGATGATATGTAATAAGTTATCTCATTTAAAGATATTCTAGTAAAACCCGATTTTTCGAGTCCTCAAGTGCAAACTATCGATGAATTACTAAAGTAAATCATTTTAAATATGGACTGATATAAAAATTATATATGTACTTTGAAAATCTGTTTCTCTCAATATTTCATCTACTATTCTCATATGGACAGTCAAAAGTTTTTCTTAGCTAAGATCCGCGACAAGCGAAACAATAACAGAAAATTAATTTGCTTGTCGCGGATCTTAGCTTAGTAAAACTTTTTACTGTCCATATAGTGATGGATTTCCGCAAAGTAACGCCTGACTCCATTAATAATAATACTATTCTCATGTCATGAAAATTTTACGGATTTGTAGATCGATGGATAAAAGAATTTTTAACGCTCACGATGACTGCACCAAAGCGCATTAACAAAAACTTTTATAGCTACCGGATTCTCCCTTATATCTTCTTATACTTTAGTTTCTATTTCCTTACTAGTAAGGTTCGCTTTGGCATCATAAAATCCATCCTAAAATTTTGCGATTTTAGCTTGCAAAGTCAATGTAACACCAGTCACGTTCAAAACATACTCGATGTCCGTTCGCCGATGATTTCTTTATCAGTAAGGTTATGCCAAGGATTTTGTTATGGGTATAAATTTCGTTACATTGATGATGTGAGATATCGAAACGGAGATACATTGATTATGCCACGAATGTGTTGTGGATTATATCAGTTATTTTTGTTATTAGTTGATTGAGTTCTGCATTGGTGCTTCGATTTCTTGCTGGCATGTTAGTAGATCCTTTGAGAGTTTCAACATGATTGGTAATTTTGAATTCTTTATATGGGATAGGAAGGGAATCGAGTAGACGTGTCACCTGATGGAAAGCAATCAACGACGTTAGCCATAGACATTGCAGAAGCTTTGCCGGCCTAAAAATGTTTAGCCTCGTTTTCGAATCAGTATTAAAAATTATCCTAATATTGATACTTTGAAATAACTACCTGCGGATATAATTCCACGATTAAAGCAAATATATGTATGGATTTATAAATATTTAATCCGAGTCTGGTAACACCCCCCCCCCCCCCGTAATGGATTTTGCGCAAAGTAACGCCTGACTTCATTTATCGTCTTTAATTATTATGTATATTACTTGGTTGTGAATTTCCTTCGATTATGAGATCTGAAAATCACGACACGCATTGCCTTCGGTATTGACGCGGGACTGTGACCTCACGCGGACCATTTCTAGTTTTTGAGCTGAGGAATCTTACGTCGCCGTGTGTGGTCCCGACCTGATACACTCTGGGCAACAACGAATTAGTGATGTGCCAAGTCGAATCTAACTGTCGCGTTCTATACACGTGGAACTAAACAAAAAAAAAATTAATACATTTTTTCGTTATTTCCAATACGCTTACAACTGTTATAGAAGATTTCCCATCAACTTATATCATCGACGTTGTGTTTTTATTGTTTTGTAAGTTATATTGTCTTATTTTGGTGGGTATTTATGTGTGAAAACTTAAACCTATAAAATATTTATTTTATAGGTTTAGATAGATTTTCATATATAAATCCGGACACCAGATATAAAAATACATATTCGATATATGCAAATATTTTTAAAAGAGTACCAAAATTATATCCGCATTCAACATATGTTCGTTATTGAAAAATACGATTTCTGATTGTAGTATTGTACTTTTTTTTATAATAATATTTATTATATAAGAAGTTTGAGGTTGAGTTCTGGAGGCCCAAACCCCCTCTCCCCTCCACCTCCCCCTAACCCCTACCATGACACTTTCTGCACTGCCATGGCACGGCGGATGTTTATGGGCGGCGTTAGATGCTTTCCATCAGGTGACACGTCTGCTCGTTTGCCTTCCTACCTCATAAAAAAACAATAATACTTGTTTTAGTAGTGTTTTTTTTTTATGTATTAAGGTTGAAAACCTAAATCTACCACCGGACGCTCATTATGTTCGCATTTTCATTATGCATTGACTCGAGTCATGGATATAGAAGTTTTTGTACGGTGTCTGCAAGACTGAATGGAATGTTTGTTCCATTCGTATCACTTATCCATTTCAATCGGGCAAAAACTAAACCAGCCCCGCCGAAAATCCCACGTAACTCGTGCTGCTTAAAACCAGCAGCATTGTTAAAACAATAATGAGTTGGGATGATTTAATATACATATATTTTCCTATTGGTTTTACCAGGGCCTTACAGTATTAAATCGACGCAAGAAAACGTATTTGCTGTGAGATTTGTCAATCCAACTTTTCACCAAAGCCGAAAAACTGTTTTAAAGTCGGAAAAAAAGATTATATAACTACATCTTAACTGTTAGTGACGGAATATATTTTACAAAAAGTCGTATATATAATTTTACTAGATATATATAGATTGTTTTTGTAAAAATTATTTAGGTAACTACTAATTGCTAATAAAACATTCCTACGTGGATTCATTCGTTATTATCTATTATAAGTAGGATAGTATTTAAAACATCCAGCCATTATCGGAGAACTTACTACATTATGAAGCCTAAAACTTACATATAACTATAAAAAATAAGCCATTATTGAAATTTATTTACTTCTTTATTCTTTATTTGTATAATGTGAGGTTATAACAAGATGAAAAATAAATAAATATTTAAACAGGATCTATTAAGACTATTCGAGGTAGAAAAAAAAATAAGATTCTGTATGTGGACAGTCAAAAGTTTTACTTAGCTAAGATCCGCGACAAGCGAAGAAATAACAGAAAATTAATAATGTGTGTTTTTCCGTTGGGTTAAATGGATTTATTTGGAACTTAAACCAAAAACTTACCGAAAATCAGCCATCAATTCTCCACCCACCAACCACTATACACAACACCAAACACACATTACCAGTTTTCCACCTTGTTTCGCCCCAACACGAGGTGTAGTAGGCATCTTCAGGTATAGTAGACTCTACGGAAGACAACCGAAAAGTCAGTCAGTAAAACTTTTGACTGTCCACATAAATAAGATTCTGTATATTTAGCAAGCGTATCACCTGATGGAAAGCAATTGACGGTGCCCATAGATGTCTGGAACACCAGAGGCATCACAGTTGCGTTTTCGACCTTTAAAATATGAGTAGACCTCTTTTTGTACTTGTCTGTATCATAATCTGTTTAATACAGCAAAACCTTAGTATAAAAAACCTCAGTAAGTACATTTACATTAACATACATACGTCTGTATAATAATCAATAATCTTAATAATAATCTTAATTTAATTAATTTATTAAATTACTTATCTTAATTTTTGTTTCTTTTTTAGTATTTGTTTACCTAATTATACATATGAATGAAATCATAAATCCCTCATATTTTTATTGTTAAAGGTTCATTGTAATTGTTGTGTATAGTTGTAACTGGACTTCAGGTTTACCTTAAATTCTTTTGCATGTTCGTTATCTTATATTTTATTTAATCTGTAGTCTGTAACTGTACCTTTTGTATGATTATTAATGGAGTCAGGTATTACTTTGCGGAAATCCATCACTATATGGACAGTCAAAAGTTTTACTTAGCTAAGATCCGCGACAAGCAAAACAATAACAGAAAATTAACAATGTGTGTTTTTCAGGTATAGTAGACTCTACGGAACTTCACTTTTCGGTTTTCTTCCGTAGAGTCTACTATACCTGAAGATGCCTCGTGTTGGGGCGAAACACGTGTCGTTTACAAGATGGAAAAGTGATAGTGTGTGTTTGGTGTTGTGTATAGTGGTTGGTGGGTGGAGAATTGATGGCCGATTTTCGGTAAGTTTTTGGTTTAAGTTCCAAATAAATCCACTTAACCCAACGAAAAACACACATTATTAATTTTCTGTTATTGTTTTGATTGTCGCGGACTTTTGACTGTCCATCTATCTTTAGTAATAAAATAAAATAAAATAATAATTTGTTTAATACAGTTATACCTGAGTGAAATGATTTCGTTGGTTGAACAAATTCTTAAAAATCCTCTAGGACAGTATTTTTATAAGTCTAACCAATAACTAGTAAAGAAATTTTAGTTATTGCAGGTCTAGCAAGAGACTATCAACTTCTTAACGTTAGACATTAACAACTTGGTAGTCTCTCGGTAGACCCGAGCAGACAGGTAAGCGTTACGAATTTTAAAATAAAGATGTCTTGGTGAAGTGTAAAAAGCGATGCGTCTTCCTATACAATAAAGTGAAATGTCGTGTGAGCGAGACAATGGCTGCGGACGACAACAGCGGGGCACGTAGTGGCGGCGGGACAGGCGTACACCGGCCAGCGGTTGTCAAACTGTCGCGCTGGTCGCGACGGCCCGTTATGTTACCAGGCCAGTGCTTGCGCGCTTCACGTGCGTATCGTTATTTGATTAAAAACTATGTCAATTCATTACAAAGGCAACCATAGACATTTAAAGTCTTCAAAAATGAAAGACATCGAGTAAAATAGAATTCTTTTGTTGTTGGCAGCCGTGGTTGCCAAAAGCGTGGTATCCAGCGGTCATATGATTAGGTAGACTGAAGAGTCTGCAGTACTCGCTATCCCGGTGCACCCCCAGATATTACGTAGTCAAGTCTTCATTCTCCGACCAACTTATCCTTTGCCCGCAACTTTTCCCATCGTGATCAGTTCCAACATTTTGTATGTGTCATATCTAACGATGTGCTCCAGGTGAGCTACCTTTTATGCCTTTGACGATCTGCATAAGTTCACGTTTCTGCATTGCCCATTTTTTGAGTTCAACTACACACAACATCCGTCATTCTAATGCGCAAGTACCGATCAGAGAAGGGAGATCTCTTCTATAACAAAACAACTTAAGCATATACTGGCAAGAGTGTGTAAAACATTCACGATTAACTAAAATAAAAAAAATATATTTGGTTTTCTAAGACATACACAAAAAATAAATTCATTAAGTTCGAAATAAAGTGATAATTGATGATGATTTCAGCCTTTGCATATCTTTATTTCCATATTAATACTTTGTCATCGCAAAATTATTGCATCCCACTAACTAAATGGCATTTAAATGTATAAAAATATAATCAAAGTTTGAACACCGCTGGTTTCGAGGCAAGTAAAGTGCACGTCCTCATTACACATTCCGCGTTCGTCTATACGATGTTTATGTCGGTGGTATTTTTTAGAGCCGCTTCGTGTAGCGCTGTGGCACTGGCAACGTACACCGCGCTGCCACAAACGGTCATTCCATCGAAATAGACCACGCTCAAAAAGTTTTGCGACAAAAAAAGTTTCTATAGATACGTGGAACACTGGCTGGTTTTTTATCAATTCAAATTATTAATTTTTTAAAATAAAAAAAGTTAATTCAATGACCATTTAACCGCTATAGCACAATCATATAGACAGGGAAGAAACACTCTTGATACTTGGATGGTCAAGAAATCAAAAGAAGGTAAGGTCTTGATAGGATCCGAATGGCGTTACTGGTGTGTATGTTGGAAAGAACTGGGTCACAATATGACAAACTAAATATCCTAGATGTCTGAATATATCTCTCTGGTCGCTTCTTCATGTCTGAAGATCGCGATCCTGGTGATCTGTACACAACAGTTCGTTAGGCTCTTCCATTTCATGACAAACTCACTGTTTCCTTCGTGAGTTTCATGGTGATTTTGTTGGGAATTTAGTGCAGTGGTTTCCCGTTTCACCAGATATTTTTTTGGAGTTATTCGGACCCCACGGCTCGCTGAAGCTTCTTCCGACCGATTTTCCGGTCGGGTGTATGGTTATACCGCCATTGCTCGGTAGCCAGAGCCTCGTCTGTTATCTGGCTGGGAGCACCCGATAACCGCTTGGGTACCGCGTGCAGGTGAGGTTGACTTGGGCCGGTTAAGATGTTGTACCGTTCTGTCTGTACTCCCCTTTTTTTAAATCTCTCTGCGCCACTTGTCAGGACTGCGGGAATCCCTGAAGCATGCTACCGCAGCCCGGACAGCGCTGTCCCTATTTAGGGACCAATCTCATGATTGGAGTGGAGATGAGGCTCCCCAACTCCTCCCTTCTTTGGGGGCAGACATGGTGCGCCCCCTTGAGGTTCAGATGTCGGGCGGCGTGGCTTCCCCTTTTCCGCCGCCCGAACCTGTACTCCTCTATGTCAGGATGATCCCAGATGTCAGGATAAGTAAACTTTTTTAATGTTCGTATACAAATACGGCAATATTTAGATAGGGCCTAATTTATACAGATTCATTTTAAAAGATGACACTGAGACAACGCCATTAGTTGTAATAAATAAAACTTGTTATGTTAGGACAAAAAGAAGGTGAGTTTATGGTATGTATTAAGATGTGGATACGGTTCTAATGGTTTTAATCGTATTTATAAAAACTGGCACTCAAACAAAATTTTAGTTCCTACTCTTGAAACTCATAGAAGAAATTATTTATAAATTTTAATAAACCTATTTTGTTAGCAAATGACGGCAACTTGGTTCGCCACCAGTCGTCACTTCCCGATCCCCACGAGGTCGAGAAGGGACTAATGGAAAGCCCTTTAGCTACGACGAATGTGAGAGGAAGAATGGATGAAAAGATGGACGAGTGTGGAGGAAGCAAATAAGATGTGCTGGGATCGTAGCGGATGGAGATCTGTGGTCTCTGCCCACCCCTACGGGAAACAGACATGACGATATGTATGTAGAAAATATAAGAGTATCTATTATTCACATATCATTGATGTCATAGGAGCAGATAGAATGTATAGAAATTATTGGTTTTCCCACTATAGGTAGATATAGTCAAATCGGCTAGAAAAATAACGTGATCAGACATTATCATGATATTTTTCTAGCCTTTCTCTTCTTCCTAGCCACAGATCCAGACTAAAATCAAGATCGATTTTCCAGCTTGGTAGATGGAAGGGCCGATTGGGGAAGACAACGGAAAAAATACCTTGACCAAACCGCTGAAGTTTTTAAGAAAGGCCAGGTCAAGAGTACCCTTAACGTGCGTGAGCGTGGAGAAAACAACGAAAGTATCCTGGGATCGTAGTGGATGGAGATCTGTGGTCTCTGCCTACCCAACCAAATCCAACGGGAAACAGGCGTGACGATATGTATATATGCTTACCTCACTCGAACTTTTACTAATCATCATGGATTTAATGGCCATTTTCGACATTAACATAAGGAAATATCTTCAGCGCGGCATAAGCCAGAAGACATTCAGAGCACGTAATTTCCGCCCGAATCGATGCTTCAGTGTAAACGCCGCAAGAATGCCACCAACGCAATTAGCTGATATGATAAAGAAACCGAAGAGACACGCCAAGATTTACCGAGGTGAAACCAAGGTTGGGCCATATCTGCATGACTTCCCTGACGTTCTCCCGGGTATCTGTGAGCCTAAAAGCCATGTTGTCAAAAGATGAAGACGAATAAATACAAACAATTAGGACACTTGCGGAGTTTCTTTAGATGTTTCTTCACTGTTCTCTCATGTCGTTCACTCATCCTTCATGTCGCGATCACTAGACTTTACCCAGCAGTCCGTTAGGCTCTTCCATTTATTACGGTCGGCAGCCAGTCAGATCACTTCCATGAAACTGGACGTCTTATTCCGCTTCAGTTGGTCGGACCATCTCATCGGGGATCTACCCCTGGATCTCTAAGTTTTCATCATGAAGGCAGCGGCTTCACTGTTCAGAGAAACCTTATTACATAAAAGAAATGCCTGATGATGCCATGATGTGGATAATGTGAAGAAGAGAAGGATTTAATGCGAGACAAAGAAAAAAGTAATGCGAATAGGAGTAAGAATGTTTAAACAATTAATACAGCCATAACAGACAAATGATGGATATTCAAGTTCCTCAGAAATGAGAGGTGTCGCCTTAATCCCAACACTTTTGCTGCCCATCTATTGGTATTTATTACCTTTTTTATGGGATTCATAATCCTTATATTATTATGAGTTCTATTGTTTAATTATGGTGGTCTATTATACAATATAGTTCGATGTAGGCATATAAGTGAAGTGATATGAAATAAATGCGTGTATCGTAACTTTTTAAATTGACCGAAAAAGTCCATAGAAGGTTTTGGTAGAATAGCCACCATTTTATCAAGACGTAAAGTGATAAGTTGACTAGTTATATTTCAAGAGATTCGATGTTATCGTATTATACTTGACACTGGCATAATAGTTATAACTAGCTGCCATCAAAAAAAAAACAAAGTATGTTGTTATAAACTATTATATCGAAACTAAACTACTATATCGAAACTAAACTATTATATCGAAAAAAAAAATAAACCATATAAATTGAAATTCCTCGAACGCCATTTTATACAGAACTATACCTATTATAATTTTTGTCACTCATTTTAATTTACATAGGTTCATATATAACATTAATAACTCATCAGTAACGAAGATAAAGAGATTACTTAAATACATTACTAAACTTAAAAGTATAATCACTACTTCTAATAGCGCCACCTATTAGGAACTAAAAACAACAAATCATGAACACAACTACACTAAAAAAAAACACACACATACACACTAACACATACGTCTTTATCGACGACACTTGACGAATACTTACGTACCTCGTCTTCAACTTATACATGTAACCAACTTATCAAGACCTCTTTCCCCACCAGTGTAATAGGCCTCAACATTCGTTATCCGATTACTGTACGAAACAATGCAGGTCAATTTACAACAGACGCTACCAATATCAATTACTTTACCTTGAACACATATGCAATTTATTATCCATTTTACAGTGATACGCCTCTCTCTCCGCTTAATAAGACAAAGCGAACGTTAAAGCGGAACTTGCTTAGTCACAAATAGTTCAACTTACACTTGTTTCACACTACTATCAATTGCAACGCCATTTGTCAACATCCAATATACGATGATCTATCTCTCCTCTCGCAAATTGTTTATTCAACGGCGTTAGAGGAGTGATAATGTATACCGTGGTAGTTCAAAATATGATGGTGATATTCCAGTTGTGGCTGCGTTGCCAGTGCCATTGTTTTTCTCGTGGGGTTTTTTCCAGTGCCCGCGAACGTTGTCAACCAATGAGATTCGAGCTGCGCGCTGATTGGCTGGCCGCGTGGGCGGACGCGCGCGATTTCGCGCCTTCCGCGGTAAATTAACACTTTTTTCTGAAAACAGAACTTCCTAAGCAAAGACCCTTATACTATAGAGCTTACAATTTATTATTATATTTGAGAAAAAAGGTTTTTTATTTTATAAATAAAATTATGTGTTATTTTTATTCACATACTAGCTGACCCCGCAAACATCGTACCGCCTCAGAATCAATAAATAAAAAAGCTGAACGATAATTGCAGAATTTTACAATTTTAGTAAAAAATGTGGTCAAAACAGGAACAAAAAGAAATCGTAATCAATAAAAAAATGCTCGATATGTATTAGGTTTTATTATTATTTTTAATTACACATGAAAAATTGTTATGTCACAAAGGTTATGAGCTCACAAAATAAAGTTTGTATTGTATGGTTCTAATTTGAAACTTGCTTACAATACAAATTAATATAATATCTTTATCTCATTAAATATAACACAGATTGAATATAGTTAATCAAGTTTTATTATTATTATATATTACACTTGATGTTACTTAAAAATAGTCACGTCACAACGATCAAATTTCTAAGGACAAACGAAATTGTTGCTTTTACTATATTCCTAATATTTTTATCATATTTACTCACCATTAAAACCTTCCCTGGACTTCCAAAAATAATTCAAAACCAAAATTAGCCAAATCGGTCTAGCCAAAGCGGGACTAACGAACAGCAATTGATTTTTATATATATAGATTTACATAGATGTTATAGATATACTTTTAATATATAATTTTATTTACATAAAAATAAAATATAATGTCAAAGACAAAGAAAACAAAATCTAGCTAGCTGACATCCTGAATAATGAACGAACACCTTAAATAGTAGTTGAGTTATGGTAACGAGAATGGACTGGCTTGACCTAGAACACCATAACCTCACAGAATATTGGCCACTAGTACTAGCGTTTTATTATGTTAGCACGATCGGTATTGTAAATTAAGAAAGGTGTACTGAGTTCAGTACACCTATTTAGTTTGCTATCAACCTCTAGAGGCGCTCTAAGAAGAAGTAGATACTGTAAGTGCAGGAATCAGGATGCTTAATTTCTCTTCTCATACATTTATTACCTTCGTCGTCGTTAACTAAAGTAATTCTTACTATGTGACTTAATGTCTTATTACTATGTGACTTACTTGCTCTTTTGCCTATGGGTTTTATTTATAAAAAATTGTTTATTTTACAATACATTTTCAGAAAATAAAGATTTTTATAAGAAATTTATTTAATAATATAGTCATAATAATATAAGATTATGAAGATTAAATAAGAACACAACGTCACTGATGTAAGTTGATGGGAAAAGTCGATAAAGCCGATACGAATGCCATTTATTGACAGTAATTAGAAGCACAATCAATCAATATAAATATCAGCCCGCGGCAGTCCACTGCTGGTCATTGGCCTCACCCAAGGCGCACAAAGTTTCTTGAAAATGATTTTTCTATTTTTCCAAGTGTTCTGTAAGGTTTTCCTTATATTTTTTTCATTCATAAACCTTCCCTGTACTAGAGCACACAAAATAAAAAAAAATATTCATATCGGTTGAGCCGTTTTTGAGTTTTAGCGAGACTAACTAAAATAGCTCTCGATTTTTATATATAATTTAGTTATAGATATCATTTGTTTGCTTAGTCGTATGCATTAAATAATTATTATTATTGTTCATGTGATTTTATTCTTTTAATTTTACAGAAAGATATCATTTGTTTGCTTAGTCGTATGCATTAAATTATTATTATTACTGTTCATGTGATTTTATTCTTTTAATTTTACAGATAGATATAATTTATTTGCTTAGTCGTATGCATTAAATTATTATTATTATTGTTCATGTGATTTTATTCTTTTAATTTTACAGATAGATATCATTTGTTTGCTTAGTCGTATGCATTAAATTATTATTATTATTGTTCATGTGATTTTATTCTTTTAATTTTACAGATAGATATTATTTGTTTGCTTAGTCGTATGCATTAAATTATTATTATTATTGTTCGTGTGATTTTATTCTTTTAATTTTACAATGGCATTAATATCATTTTCTTGTTCTCATTCAAATATCATTCTATTTCTCATTTATCTATAGTTTAATTATTTTGTTTAAGCTCTCTAGTACTTTCGTGAAAGTTATCACGGTGCTAGTTTTTCCCCTACAATAATAATAATATATTTATTGCTCATTAACAAGTTTATAATTTTGTTTCACTGTTGCAAGGTGGAAAAGTGGGAGTGAGTGTTTGGTGTTGTGAATTGTAGTTGGGAGATGGAGAGTTGCTGACGACCGTTTTTCAGTAAGATTTAGTTTAAGTTCCCAATAAATCCACTTCTTCCAGTATAAAAAGACACATTATTAATATTCTGTTTTTGTTTGCTTGTCGCGGATCTTAGCTAAGTAAAAGTTCTATATAGTAAAATATGCATTGAATAAATTTAGTCTACAATAATGTGGTGCGAAGTAAATGATTGACTATATTTTTTTAAAACTTTGATTTAGACTACTTTCAAAATTATGGGCACATATACAGTAAGACGTTAAACAGTGTCTTGTTTATTGTAGACCACACACGATCTTATAAAGCATGCTCCAAAGAGAACAGTTGTGGAAGTGAGTCCCGATAACTATCCGGATGTGACTTTAAGGCCGTTTCACACGGTCGTGACGAAGCGGCCCGCACCCCACGCGTGTACCCCGCGCACGATCTGCACCAGCTTTGTGTGAACACAGTGTTTTAACTCCATACAAAATCATATACGAGTAAACATAAATGGTTAAGTTCAAATAGCTATTTTAATAATGACAACACGTCTATGGACTAAAAGTTTATTCACGTGAACATTATAAAGCACTTAACCGAAAAAATATTTGTTCGTATTTTAGTTTTGATCGAGAAGTTCTGGGTAAAAATTAAGATCGAAGGAGAATTTTTTTACGGCCTTTTTAATGTCTTCTTAGATCTATGTATATCATTTGTTTTTTCTTAATAGGTAGGTAGATGCCTGCAAATAACGCATCCGAATTTTTACCGAAACGTATCGACAAAATATTACGCCTATCCCCCGCAGGGGTTGGCAGAGACCACAGAGCTCTATCCGCTACGATCCCGGGAAACCCTCCCCGCGCTCTCCCCCTCCTCCACACCATAGTACCCAGGGGAGTCCGACCTCGGGACGCTGGCGACTAAGCTCGCCCCTAGCCACGCATTCATTGACACGACAGACCATGGATTGGCGGAGAGGAAGGGAAAAGGATAGAGAAGAAAGGAAAGGTCAGGAAAGGAAATGTGGATTGGGTTACCAGACTCGGAATAAATAAAAAAATATAAATATATACATATATTTATTCCGATGCAGGGATCGAACTCGCGACCATTGACTCCGCGGGCGGAAGGCCCCGCCACTGAGCCAATCGGTAAAACCATTGAATAATGGAAGATTTAGACGAAAGAGTGCCTTCAGTCTTTAAATACAATCTTAAAACAAAAACCTATACTTACATCATGCGAATTTGACACTTCTGGCACCTCTAAGAAGAGGTCGCCGTAGCTAAACCAGCTAAGATGACATATAAAGTTTCATCGTTACTAACGCTTAACAAATTTTTAATGAGAATAAGAGAAAATAAGAGAAACAAAGCTAAAAAATATTCCCTCTTGACTCCGCCTCTGACTGAAGCATTCGTAACGTACTTAACGCCCTCACTGGGGTTCTCAGAGGTCTAACACTCGCGGCCCGGATGTTTGGGTATGCAAAGCGAAGCAAATAAAAATAAAAGCCGCTGCGAACACTCGCTCGCATTAAACGAGACAAAACAAACGCAATATCGCAGTGAGGACCCTCCAGTGCCGCCGAAGTCAAAGCAGCCCTCCACTCGGCACCCCTGTCGCCCCCGACGTTACGCCGCGTCGAAACATTGACGCAACTGATTTTCTTTGCATTTAAAATCGAATCAAATTCTTTATTTCTTTGACGTCAAAAAGTTAAAATTCATTAGATTATTAATAAAGTTTCTGTCACTATTTCGTTTTTCGTCCCTTTGTCTTTTTCTGACTATAACAAGACAGTATTTATTAATAAGAACGTAGTTTTTTTTAATTGTCTCATTGATTGATGAATTAATTAACAGGTGCGCAACTAAGTTCTCGCTGTTTTTTTTTTTTTATAAAAATGCAACTTAACTGTTCAAAAATGCTTACGTATATACTATTCAAAGTATTGCCCATCGCTAGCTACAACTTTTTCCCATATTTCTGGCAGAGCTCAAATTCTGTTAGAATAAAAGTGTTCGTCTTTTGAGGCTATCCACGAATCAAGGCATTTTTCGATGTCTTCATATGAGCGGATCTGCTAATCAGCCAGATCATGTGCCAGCAAACGAAACAAGTGATAATCAGACACCGCAATATCTGGGGAATATGACAGGTGGGGTAGGACTTCCTATTTTTTTTTTTTTATATATTCACGCCTATCCCCCGCAGGGGTTGGCAGAGACCATAGAGCTCCATCCGCTTCCATTCATCGCAGCGAAACGATTCATCATTGGTCGCTTTTCGCCCTCATGAGAATCAGGACGTGACGGGTGGCGAACCACGTCGCCGTCATTTTCGACAAATTAGGTATATTAAATTCGTCTTTAGAATCCCACGAGCCGCAAGGGAGGATGGAGGTCAGCCCCAGCAGAGCCCTGCATGCTGAGGTAAAGCACCATAGTCCCCGGGGGAGCCCGACCCCGGGACGATCGGCACGCTTACGACTAGGCTCGCCCCTAGCCACGCATCCATTGGCACGGCAGACCGTGGATTGGCGGCCATTGGCACGGCAGACCGTGGATTGGCTGCCATTGGCACGGCAGACCGTGGATTGGCGGATAAATACTCAAATAGGACTTCCTATTTGAGTATTTCCATTTTAACGGATTTGGCAACAGGAGGCCGAGCGTTGTCATGCAGTAGAATCACTTATTCGTGCCTTTGCTCCTATCGTGGCCGATTTTCACGCAGTACTCGACTTAGTCGCATCAATGCAAGCGGATACCATTCCCTAGTGATGGTTTCGTTTGGTTTCAACGGCTCATAATAAATATTATATATCTTGATATATGTAATATGTATGTATTAAATTAACTTATTATATTACTATATTATAATATAAATAGGTACTTCCCCATAAAATATTTTCCATCAACCCAAAGCTTTAGTGATAGAGAATGCCTTCCGAATGTAAGTCCGCCTTTGTAGTAGAAGTTTTCTTAGTGGTAGAGCCACGCTGCAGACGAATACTTTGTCAAGAATGGCATATTATTTGTCTGCGGCATGAATGGGCCGGCTCTTTCTGGGACGTACCACACTCCCGCAGAAAACCGGAGTCTGAGTGATAGCTTAACTACCGCGCTTCGTACGGTGAGCGGCCTGAGTTCCGGAGGCCCAACATCCTCCCCGTCGCACGCTTTCGCATTGCCTATGGCACTGCGCATGTCTATGGGCCGCGTTCATTGCTTTCCATCAGGTGACACGTCTGCTCGTTTGCCTTCCTATCGCATAAAAAATAGTAAAATATTTACAAAAAGAATAAATATATAAATAAATTAATTGAATGTTAGCCATAGTTTATACATAAGACAGCGATGTGGAGTGAAAAAAATTGTCATGACAAAAGTTAAGAAAGGGATGCTTAGAAGCGTTGGGCACATAGAGAGGATGGATGAAAGACGACTGGCAAAAGAAATTTACGTGGCGGATGTGGATGGAAGGCTCGGTAGAGGAAGACCGTGGAAAACATAGCTTGACCAAAATTCCCGAGTTTTTAAGAAAGGTTACAAGGTAAAAAGTACACTTAACCGGCGGGCTTGTATGAGGAGAGTAATGAGTGTGGAGGAAACGAGGAAAGTATGCCGAGATCGTAGAAGGCTGGCAACACTTCCGCGACTTCTGCGTGTCCCGGTTGTCTATGGGCGGCGTTGATTGTTTTCCATCAGACGGCACGCTTACTCGGTTGCCCTCCTATACCATAAAACAAATCTGTGGTCTCTGCCTTTTTTTTTTACGTGGGGAAATCCGTTACGGATACCCTGCCGCCCTAGGGGGGACGGCGAGTTATGTCGGACTCCGCGTGCGCGTCTACCGGCTAAAACCCCACGACGGCCGCCATCGGCACCAAGGAAGAGTCCCGGGATCTCTTAAAGCATCATCAATGGGTCGGCTCTTTCTGGGACGTACCACACTCCCGCAGAAAACCGGAGTCTAAGTGATAGCTTAACGAAAGTGTGCCGAGATCGTAGCGGATGGAGATCTGTGGTCTCTACCTACCCCTACGGGAAACAGGCGTGTCGACTTGTATGTATGTAACCATAGTTTATTTTTGACTATGATACGCGTCAAGATTATCAAAGAATAAATTGTGTTTAACTTTCAATTTTGTGAAAGATTTGTCTTCACATAAACAAGAATCGATAAAGCACTATCTCTGTTTGCAGACAAGAGTAGCTTCGCGTCCCTTCGGCGGTGTTACGAGAGTGCTTTAGCAGGCGAAATGGGTGTTTTGCAATTCCTATGGGACCGGCCACTTGACTTCTGCACCCTGTAATTGTAGTCATGTCTCAACTGATTCAACTCGTATCTCATAAACTTTTCTTGTTTATTGCAATATTTTGACTTCTTTTATTAAGACATTGTATTTACTCGTTGATCTCTCTTAGCTCTTAGATCTATGTGTACCTCAATAGGTAACGAAAATCAATATAGATATATAGTGGTAAAGCCACGCCGCAGACGAATATTTTGTTAAGAATGGCATAATGTTTGTCTGTAGCATAAATGGGCCGGCTCGCCCGGGGAAGTACTACACTCCTGCAGAAAACCGGTGTCTGAGTGGTAGATTATCTACCGCGCTTCGTACGGTGAGCGGCCGAGTTCCGGAGGCCAAACACCCTCCCTCCTCTCCCCTCCTACTCCCATAATGACAATTTTCTTAAAGGTCGGCAACGCTGCCTACGGCGCTACGAAAGTCTGTGGGCGACATTGATTGTTTTACACCAGGTGACATGCCTGCTCGTTTGCCTTCCTATCCCATAAAAAAATATCTTAGTGCTAAGAGGGCAAACAGCTTTCGTGATACCTCTTTTAACACTTCAAAGGGATGTTAAAAGAGAGAACAATATGAAGTCAATATCAATATCAGCCCGCAGCAGTCCACTACTGGACATAGGCCACATGGGGGGGGCGTCCCACACTACGTTCGCCGAGTCTTGGTCCCCACTACAGCACTCGTCTGCTCAAGCGATTGTCGATTCTCCGACAAACGTGTCCAGCCCATTGCCACTTCAATCTGCTAACTTGAAGAGCTATGTCGGTGACTCTGGTGCTCCGGCGAATTTCTTCATTTCAAATTCCATCCATCAGAGAAACTCCGAGCATAGCCCTCTCCATAGCCCTCTGAGTGACTTTGAGCTTGTCAAGGAGACGGACCATCAGTGTCCACGTTTCGGCACCATTTCTATTTCTATTAAGTCGTATTTATAGACGTCAATTAAGTGGATACGACAGTTCAATAACAGAGTAAACAAAGAACACTCACTCCGCGGAAGAGTGTCGGAGGATGGAGCGGAAACGGAGCGCGGGGAAGTCCTCGACTTTGCATCACAAACGACGCCGGCGTGTCACTCTTGAACACGCCTCGAGAATTGCACGGGATGGATTGGTTGACACTTACAGACTGTCGTCTCACTATAAGAACAGGGAAGAAAGAGGGAACACCTTCCTCTCTATCCTTAAATATATTTTTTTTTCAATTCCTACTATTAGCGCAAACTCACCCTGTATATATTTATATATCATATGCTGAGCAAGAACCATTCTATGACACTCGTTAGATTAAAATTATTTTCTTTTTGTTTTGTGTATTTATTTGTATATATAATATTATTAAGGATTTAGTTTTAGTTATTGTAAAAAAAAGGTGTCATTATTAAAGTTTTTCTATTCTATTCTATTCTATTTATATATCTTGTTCAAATTCTCAATCGTTAATAAAATCATTTTTATTTATCCAGTCAAGTTGAAATACATTTTTTTCTATGATATAGGAAGGGAAACGAGCACCTGGTGGAAAGCTGCATTACCAATTATTACCATTAATTGGTAATGCAGCTTTTCATCAGGTGTGTGATGCCTATCACAAAAGCGTTGCCAGCTTTTAAGATAAAATTAGACTCCTGTTCCAATGTCGTATCGACTCGGAAAAACCGCTGAGGCACCCAGCCTAACTTCAATAAAATTTCAATATTTTACACTTTCCTATTGACGGAAGAATGACAATCGACCCACCACGTTCATCCAAGGCGATTTATTTTTATTTCTATGGGATAAGAAGTCAAACGAGCACGCGTATCACCCGATAGAAAGCAATCAACGCCGCCCACAGACATCCGCAGTGCTACAGCTGCAGAAGTAAAACTTTTCCTTGTGGCGAGTTGTACGATAGTGGAATCCAGCAACCGAGTTCATTCGGAACAATTCTTAAATATTGTATTCATTATTTATTCCTATTACCCTGAATTGGCAGAACACCGATATTTATCCCGACACGCAACTCGAACCCGGGACGATTTACTTCGAAACGAGTAAGTTTATGAAATGCGATATAATAATTTATTTATTTAAACTTTTTTGCACAAAAACTAAGTACTACAAGTAGAGTTTACGCCATTGGGGATTCTCTACTAGTCAACCTGCGGGTGAAATTGAGAAAATTGTTTTGGGTCTGATGAAGCTTGTAGGTACTAAAGAATAAATTAAAAACTATAATAAATAATATATAATACATATAAAGACACGAGAAAAATAAAATAAATAAAAATATAAAAAAAGAAATATTCACCTTGCAGCAAATACTTTCGGCCTTACGAACATGTCTTCAAAAATAGTCGGACTTTGAATTTAATAATGTACAGAAACACGATCGTAGTTGTTTATTTGTGCCACAACAATCGCCATTATTGCATAATATAAAGTGCCGGGTTCATGCCGGTTGGGACAAAAGCCCGTCATAGTTTGTCCCTCTGTTTGTTTGTTTGTTTGATCGACGATTCATTAGTTCGACACGCGACTGTGTGCGGGGACGAAGGGGCGAGTAAACGGGTGGTAAATAAACGGAATACCAAACTCAACCGGCCTTACGTTAAGATATTAAAAAAAAAATATTTATTCGTAACGCGAGCAATAAACTTAATATTACTTACTAATAATAAAATATAAAAATTAAAAATGTAACAGGCAACGTTTTGATATTATTATAATTTATCGGTCTTGCCGAACCGATACGACATTGGAACCTTCAAAAAACAAACCTATACATACCTAAAAGGCCGGCAACGCTTCCACGACTCCTGCGGTGTCGCGGTTGTCCATGGGCGGCGTGGATTGCTTTCCATCAGGCGACACGCTTGATCGTTTGCTCTCCCATCCCATAAAAAAAAAATCTAGTAATACTGTCATGATAAAAGTTAATATCGTGACAAAAATTGAGAACGGAATGCTTATACTTATTGGGCACATATAGAGAATGCGTGAAAGACGGCCGATAAAAGAAATCTGCGTTGTGGATGTAGATGGAAGGGTCGTTAGGGAAGACCAAGGAGAACATACCTTGACCAAATTGATGAAGTTCTCAAGAAAGGCCAAGTCTTAAGTAGGTACTCGAAAACCATTACAGCACTAAAAGAACATCGTCTGCTAGGTTAACGGCATCCCGACGTCACTAGTTCAGCGAGTGGCGCAGAATACTGTGGCTAGATTCCAAGAGAGCCCGACGTGGCAGTCGATATTTAGACGAAATAATTTTTAAAAAATAAAACCCGCACTGCTCTCCTTCGTAAAAGTCATTGAATTTTATTTATATATCTTTTGTAGTTTTTTATTTATATTCGAAAATCTAAATATACTACTGGACACCCTATTATTTTTTATTATGTACCTAATACCACCAGACACATTATATTAATTTTTATTATGTACCTAATACCATCGGACACATAATATTATTTTTTATATGGACAGTCAAAAGTTTTACTTAGCTAAGATCCGCGACAAGCAAAACAATAACATAAAAATTAATAATGTGTGTTTTTTCTGTTGGGTTAAATGGATTTATTTGGAACTTAAACCAAACACTTACCGAAAGTCGGCCATCAATTCTCCACCCACACATCTCCATACACAACACCAAACACACATTATCACTTTTCCATCTTGTAAACGACACGTGTTTCGCCTCAACACGAGGCATCTTTAGTAGACTCTACGGATGACAACCGAAAAGTTAACAGTAATTTTCTGTTATTGTTTTGCTTGTCGCGGATCTTAGCTAAGTAAAACTTTTGACTGTCCGTAAAGTGATGGATTTCCGCAAAGTAACGCCTGACTCCATTAATAATATTATTTTTTATTATGTACCTAATACCACAGGACATCCTAATATATTTTTTATTATATTCCTAATACCTATATATGACATAAAAAACAAACATATTTTAAATCCATTTATTTTTATTTAAAGTTACAGCTTCTTAAATTGTGTACCCTTTTAAGTATTGAAAAAAGAAAGAAATTATCGTAAGTTCAATTGAATACCACCACGGGGGTTCCCCGGGCTATCGACAGCGTCACTCGGCGCCATTCACCGCCGCCGATGACATGTGAACAAAAACAAACCACAACAAACATAAGTTTAACCCAATGCTCAATTAGTGAACAATGGCTCGATATAATTCTGCTTTGTCTTCTGTGAGAAGCGTCCCCACACTCACTCGGACTGTCGAATCGACCCATTCAATTACTTACTGAATGGGTCGATTGAACAATTAATCGGAAAAAAATCAATACAAAACAAAGATCTCATTGACATGCAAATAGAATTGTTAGCAGTAAATGAAGTTTTGCTAACCGATTCAGCCACGAAGACGTCGTTTGAAAAATCTCAGAAGCGTCAACTGCCGATGATGTTATATATAATACATGTTTATATATACGAGTAAAATATATCATGCGCTAATGAACCATGCTGTTAATAAAGACTGAAAAATCACAACTGCTTAATCATCATCCAGGCATTACAGCCGCGGGTGGGCCTTAGCCTGGTCCAGTTAATTTTTCCAGTCGGACCTTCGTTTAACTTTCTCCCTCCAGCCCTTCACACCAATTGATTTAAGTGATCCTCAACTCCATCTAAGCTTAGGCCTTCCACAGCTTCTACGATGTTGTTTGGGTACTCTAGCCTCGTCCATCCGTACCACGTGCCCAGACCAACGAAGGCGTCCAACTACTTGCTTTAACTTGTTAAGTTTTCCCATTAAAAAAAAATTATTCACGAAATCGATACGAGAATCGTAAAGGACAACCTAAAAATAAATCGTTATTGAACACCGTTACAATAGGGGTTCGGGTCAGACGGACGTGGCGATGCGACAAATCGTCTTAATTTTTAATTTGCCCGCGCCCGATCCGGGGACAAAAAGCCGAGAACGGCGCCCTAATGAAAGCTGTCCGTTCGCAAACAAGCGCCCATCGATGTCGTATCTAAATTAAACTATTTCGCATATACACTTAAACGAAAGCCACACGGCGAACAAGCGAAAGGAAACTAAATTTGTTTAGCTTCGCTCATGTAACTAATCTTAAAAGATGGACAATTTTTCAAACTAACTTTGCTAACAAATCAGAAAAATAATATTGCTAAAAAACTTTACGGTACGCCTTTCGTAGAATCTACCCGAGGATGCCACGTGTCGAGGCAAAACGCGCAGTGTTGGAGTATTTTGCCGACGTCCGTTTCTTGATAAGTAATGTAGTGATACATTACTTATCGTCACGGCTGGTTCGCTTAGAGGTAGGAAAAGAGCAGAGATTTCCACCTGCTACGATCTCGGCACACTTTCCTTGCTTCCTTACAAACTACATCTTTTTAATGAATTTCCACAAATTAAGTCCTGACTCTCTCAATTATCGCATCCCAACCCAAACTGAACTAAGCCAGCGATACAAACTACGTGAGCTCGCAAAACAAAAACCCGATACCGAACTGAATAACCTGATAATCCCAGCCAAACAATATAACGCACGCACCTTTGATACACAATTGCATAACTATGAAACTTCAGGATGGCATTGTGTATGTGTGTGTTTTTTTGGAACTACTGCTCGGCCTTTATTAGTTCGTCTGCCTAGAGTTGTTTTTCAAACTTAGTTTGCAGTGAACCCCATTCTTTTAGCTCGCGTTCACTTAGCTCTCACAGTAAATCAACTTGAGCAAAGCTAAATAAACTTAGCTTTATTTCGCTTTGTTTCCGGTGTGGCCTGCGCTTAACTTCGGTCGAACCGTCCCCGACGACTATTGCACAAGTCGCTTACACAAAATAGTATCATTGAGTATTTTCGATTCCATTGCTTTGAATGTATAGATCAAGTATATAACATATTCTTAGAAATGGTCAATGTATACTATTTAAATAGAATCCTCGCCATACTTTTGTTTTTCATAATAGAGTGTCGGCCACAATAAACCTATCGGAGTCCTTTGGTTTAATGATATTAGAATGGGACTTACTGCTTTGACTACTGGGTGATGAGGCGTGCCATACATCAACATTATTCTGTGACATGTGACAACTTTTATTAATTAATTTATTTATTTATTTAGCGCACAACTCGCCACAAATAAATTTTCATCCCCGCCTTCTATGAGTAGATAAATGGCGATCCAGTACGGTGCGTTTTTTTCCGAAACTTCTTCCATGAATCACCACTCAATGAACTTTGAATAATAGAATAAGAAAGTAAGATATAAGAGAGCCATGTGAAGTAAAAGAAGGTGTCGTGACAAAAGTTGAGAAAGGGAATGCCTAAATGGTTTAGACACATAAGAGAGGATGGATGAAAGACGACTGGCAAAAGAAATTTGAGTTGTGCGGTAGGTAGTGGATTTCGACGGCCAGAAATGCTGGAATATTGAGAGAAACACTTCAACTTGCTGTAAGTTTTTATTGACTTCTAACTATTTATTTATATATTTACGCCTATCCTCCGTAGGGGTTGACAGAGATCACAGAGCTCCATCCGCTGCCATTCATCGCAGCGAAGCGGCTTTTCATTGGTCGATTTTCGCCCTCGTGAGAATCAGGACGTGACGGGTGGCGAACCACGTTGCCGTCATTTTCAACAAATTAGGTATATTAAATTCGTCTTAGTGAATCCCACGAGCAAGGGAGGATGGAGGTCAGCCCCAGCAGAGCCCTGGATGCTTAGGTAAGGCACCATAGTACCCGGGGGAGCCCGATCCCGGGACGATCGGCACGCTTGCGACTAGGTTCGCCAACTTCTAACTAAATGTAGTTTTTCTTAATTAAATATGACAGTAAATATATAATATGTACGACTAGGTATTTAGCGTGTCTCTTCGTACAGTCACAGTACAGTACTACCAACTTTAGACAATATATGGTTAGATGTTAGATGGTACATGGTATATTAGATAGATGTATTCTGGATAAACAAAGTTATACAATTATTGTTGTAATATTTATATACAAATGGCGGTCTTATCGCTAATAGCGATTTCTTCCAGACAACCGTAGGATGGACACAGTGTTAAAAAGATAATTTAATGTAGGTTGGTGATACATTATCGTCAGAATGATAGAAAAAATGTATTAATATTATTATTTAAAATAAAATTTATTTGTAATATAAACTTTTTTAATTTGTAATGTTGATCACAAATTATAAAATTTTAGAACATCAATCAGTACTAAACTGAAACTAAAAATTCCACGGCTTCGGATGTCGATGGAGAGATGTGGAAAAAATCTATATTCTTCAAATCTTTAGATTTACAGGTCAATGTCATCGCTTTCACCTGAGGCGGAACAAACAAGCGTATGAATGTAAATAAAATCTTATTTATAACAATTGATTCAACAATTTTATGATTCATGTGGACAGTCAGAATTTTTACTTAGCTGAGATCCGCGACAAGCAGACAAAAATAAAAAAATAATGTGTGTTTTTTACTGGAAGAAGTGGATTTATGGGGAACTTAAATTTAAATCTTACCGAAAAAAGGCCATCAGCAACTCACCACTTCCCAACCACTATCCACAATACCAAATGCACACCACCACTCTTCCACAATGTACACGACACGTGTTTTACCTCAACAGGTCATCATCAGATCTAGTAGACTCTACGGAAGACAACCGTTAAGTAACTTAAAGTATTTGTCGCGGATCTTAGCTAAGTAAAAGTTCTGACACAATAATGGATATCCGCAATATAACGCCTGACTCCATTAATCAACTTTATGATTATTTTGAAAATAATGAATACAAAGCATAAACGGAATTTTGTACGTATACAAAAATACAGAGAAAAATATGCGTAACTAAATTTGATCTTAGACTCACATGAACTATTCAGGGAAGCATAATTTAATTCTGGTACATCCAAGAAACAATAATTACATACATATCCTCACGCCTATCTCATGTAAGGTTAGGCAGAGACCACAGATTTCCACCCGCTACGACCCCAGCACACGCTCCCTCCTTCCTCCACACTCATCCATCCTTCCTCTTACATTCATCGTAGCGAAACGGCTCTCCGTTAGCCACTTTTCTACCACTGGGTGGCGAACCACGTCGTATCATATTTTATAAATTAGTTATATTAAAATTCGTCATAGTGACACATACGAGCCGCAAGGGAAGATGTAGGTCAGCCATAATGAATTTTTACAATAAAAAAATTGAAAATCAATAAAAATCTCTTGGCTTAGTGAGCAAATCATCTCTTACTAGCTGATTCGGCTAATGCAGTCGGAGTGCTAGTCGGAAAACCTCGTAATTGACCACTATGTGGTATTATTTTACTATCAATTATATATGCTCTCATTTCAAGTATTTTATACACACATACATATCGTCACGCCTGTTTCCCGTAGGAGCAGGCAGAGACCACAAATCACCATTCGCCACGGTCCTGACACACTGCAATTATCGTTCAGTTTTTTTATTTATTGATTCTGAGACGGTAGGTACAACGTTTGCCGGTTCAGCTAGTAATCCTACTAATATTATAAATGCAAATGTTTGTGAGTATGGACGGATTGGGTTATATATAACATATAGGCTAATTCATCGAAATAACATATATGCTACAATTTGTAATGATTTTATCTAATTTTAGTCGTAATATAACGATACATGTCAATTAAGTTGGAAAAAAATCAGGCCGTTGAGAGCTATCTTGGCGTACGCTGCCTAAACCATTGGAGTTACACAAAGATGATGTACCGTAGGATTGTTTGTCTTTAATAGTTCTAAACAAAAGTCCGCGACAGCATATACCTTTTATGACTATGACCAAAATTGTGAATCATAAATTAAATAAAAAAAAATATATTAATTTAAAATGATCTGTCAAGAAACTTAACTTGGCAGACCAAATTCCACGCAAGCGAAGCCGCGGGCAAAAGCTGGTCGATAATAATAGAAGCAAAAGTCAGGGCGCCTGAACTAGTATACAGACTGACAAACAGGAATAACAACGAGTAAAGGAGCGTCACCATCCGCATCTACAACTCAAATACAGACTAAATATTGATGAGTTCTCGAAAAGGCCGTCCACCGTTACCTACTTGCATCTGATCTGGATGTGTCGATGTTTTTTTCCAAACGCCCAATGAGATGCGCTGGCCGGCCGTTAAGTGACGAGGACACCGGTGCTCTGACACCGTCAGTCAGCTTACATGATCGCTTGAATTATTCACGAGTTTTAAACGCTTGTTTATTTATGCACGTCAATTTCAATGATATACAAATTTCAAAAAAAATATTCATGTTTCAGATGAGCACCTTCCATATCCTTATATTCCTGATAGATCATCGCTATTTATACCAATAGATACAATACGCACAGTAAAAAACAAAAAAACAAACGTACAGTATATTGCGTTGAGGTACGGTACATTACGTTCTGTGTATTTCGAGCAAGTATGCCTCACCCACCAACAAGTTGCTATTACAAGTTAAGTGAGAAATTTAATAAGAGCTTTACATTAATTAGTTTTACATCAGTAAAATCAACATGCTATATGGGTGTGAGACGTCGAAGAGTACAAAAGGGCTAAAATGCGAGCAAATCCACAAAGTTTTCTGGCCGGAATCAATTTTCATAAATCTTGTCAAAAGGGGCGCCAGATGGCCCGCAAAACAAAAAAATACTGTAAAATTGTTATTGATTGTTATTTTAAAACAATTTATTAATTTGCGAGTATATTTTACGTATTATATGGTTTTCAAATGGGTGGGGAGCGCTAAAAAGGAATTGTGCCCCGGGCGCGTGTTAAGCTCGCTAGGCCATTGGTATGTATATATGTATATACTAATATATTTACTTATGGCTATTATCTTTGTTTATTAATATGTTTATCTTTCTTTTCTATCATCATAACGATAATGTATCACCAACCTACATCAAACTATCTTTTTAACATTGTGTCCATCCTACGGTTGTCTGGAAGAAATCGCTATTAGCGATAAGACCGCCATTTGTATATAAATATTACAATCAATAATTTTATAACTTTGTTTTTAGTGTACAATAAAGAATATATCTATTTATCTATATATCTAAAGCTTTATTTATAACAGACTGACGTTCGATGAATGAAAAGTAATTTCTTATGTCGAACTAAAGAATTTTGAATTTGAATTTTGGGAGAGCTGTGACAGAATGAAGAGTGACGAGAAGAAACTGTTGTGATATATATACTCTTATATTAAATGGCAGCAGAGGGGCTCTGTGGTCTGTGCGAACCCCTGCGGGGCATAGGCGTGAATATATAAAAAAAAAATTAGGAAAAACTAGGCGTAAATGAGAGTGAATGAAAACCGTAAGACTCTACTACCAGTTGAATTGTTTCACCTTCATCCTATATATACATAGATTTTTTCCCGTGTAACGTGGCTATAGAAGTTTTCACATCAAAAAAAATATGAACCGGGGAGGAATTTATAAATTTATTTGTCACGCTGTAAAATTAATAGTTCATTTGTAATATTGGTTATTGGAGCAAAGTCGGAGAACCGCATAAATCAAGATGACAATGTTAAGCGACCGGGCTACGGTGAATGGATGTTGAAGACCGTGAATAATTGGGTAAAGGATTCCCCGCGCTGCAGTAATGGGGATGCCATTCAGGTAGTTTTATTAAAACAGCCACAGGTGGTGTTAGAGCGGTCATCATTTGGAGATATGTACCTATATTGATCAGTGGGAAAGATTTGCGTAAAGATTAATTCATCTAAAGTATTAATAGTATTAGCGGCTTCAAAATGTTTTCCTGCTTACACTGCCATTATGCTCGTTTAGATAAAAATGTTCTCGCGTCGGTAAAGCAGTTTCAAAATAAATGAGAAAGCAGCTCTATCACAAGTACATTTATGAATAAAATTAAGTATTTTCATTATTCGTATTACCTCTAACTCACGAAGCGAAATGAGTACGAATATGGTCGTCGCGCTTCGGACAGAAAATTAATAGATACACGCAATACCATAGAAACTGCGAATGCGTTGCTGTCTTTTGAAAATACGTATGTAGGCTTGTTTTGAAAGGTTCCAATATAAAACCGTTTCGCAATATCACGTTCTTGCTGATAAACATCGTCAATTGCTTCAATAGAACGCCTGGCATACGTTGAACAAGAACCATTTTATGACATTTGTTAGATTGCAATTATTTTCTTTTTGTTTTATTTATTTGTATATTATAATATTATTAAGGTTTTAAATTTTGACTATTTTAAAAAAGGTGTCATTAATAAAATTTTTCCATTTCTATTTATAATATGTTATATAATATATAGCTAATATATTGAGTTGAAAAGAAAGTTATATTTCGTTATTATACAGGTTGCATTCTTAGCACGCTAAACGCTACAGTATCGAAGGCGCGCAATTTGTAATCTCGGGCGAAGAAATGATCTTATCAAAGTATCAAGGGAGGCAGGCGGGTTTTGCAGGCGCACAGGTCGGGATGCCGCGTGATTGCATGCTTGGGACGCGAGGTGCCTTCCGAAAAACACTGATACGATCATTGCTGGGTGTTGTATTAACACGTCCCTAGCGGTTATTCATGTGTTACGTGCCATTTGGATTCTCACGTGTTTAATACGCGTTTTACTTTTTCCTCACGTGTTTGAGACGCATTTTACCGTCCCGGGATCGGGCTCCCCCGGGCACTATGGTGCCTTACCTCAGCGTGCAGGGCTCTGCTGGGGCTGACCTCCATCCTCCCTTGCGGCTCGTGGGATTCACTGAGACGAATTTAATATACCTAATTTGTTGGAAATGATGGCGACGTGGTTCGCCACCAGTGGTCCGTCACGTCCTAATTCTCACGAGGGCGAAAAGCAACTACTTGAGAGCCGTTTCGCTGCGATGAATTGCGTGAATATATAAAAAAAAATACTTTTTTTATGGAAATGGAAGGCAAACGAGCAAGAGTGTCACTTGATTGAAGTGCCATAGGCCTTGCAAAAGCGATGCCGACCTTTAAGAATTGTGTAGACTTGTTTTTTGTAGGTTCCAATGTCATATCGACCAATTGGCTTAGTGGCGAGCCTGCCACCCAAGAACCCAATGGACGCGAATTCGATCCCCGCTAGCTAGCTAATCTATTGTATAAACTTGATCTCTCTTTTATACTTGAAGATGATTTTTGTTTTATGGCATAGGAAGGCAAACGAGCAGGCGCGCCACCTGATGGAAAGCAACCAACGCCGCCAATAGACATCCGCAATGCCATAGGCAGTGGGCAAGCGTTGCCGACCTTAAAAGAAAGTGAAGTTATGGGAGTGGGAGTGGGAGGGGGAGTGTGAATAGGAGGGGGAGTGGGAATCGGAGTGGGAGTGGGAAGGGGAGGGTGTTGGGCCTCCGGAATTCAGACCGCTCACCGTACGAAGCGCGGTAGACAAGCTACCACTCAGACGCCGGTTTTCTGCGGGAGTGTGGTACTTTCCCGGGCGAGCCGGCCCATTCATGATACAGACAAATAATATGCCATTATTGACAAAATATTCGTTTTACAACATATCTGGAGATACGAGGAATGCTAAAGATGACTAAGTCTGGTGTAATTTTTTTCGGATGCGACAGGCAAACAAGTAACCTAATGCTAAGCAAACATCGCCACCAGTGAATATCTACAGGATTAAGAGCCCACCAGATGCACTGCCTATCTACATACATAGATCACGCCTGTTTCCCGTAGGGGTAGGCAGAGACCACAGATCTCCATCCGCTACGATCTCGGCACACTTTCTTTGCTTCATACACACTCATCACTCTATTCACACAATCTCGCCGGTTAAAGGTACTTTTGACCCGGCCTATCTTAAGCAGTTTAGCAATTTGATTAACTATGGTCTCCTTAGTCTTCCCCTACCAACCTTTTCATCCACATCCGCAACGTAAATTTCGTTTATCAGTCGTCTTTCATCATCCATCCATCCATCTGTCAAACTGTCGAAGGAAATTACAGCTAAGTTTTACATATTGTTATTAATTGTATACTTAATAATACTTTTATGTTAACACATTTCAGGTGGGAGACTGTGATCACAGTCCGAAAGAGAACAATCGTTGAAAGCGGGAGACTGCAATCTCAGTTGCGTGATAGACTACAATAAATTATATACTCTGTGACTCTGGAGAAACTTGCACTACCAATTTTGACTTTTATTTTATTTTACTGAATTTTACCCATTTTAAAAATGGATTCGAGTGATTTCGATTGCGATGATAGTGAAATCACTGCTGATAAATTATCAGATTTTAATTTTTCTTGTAGTGATAATAAGTTACAGTTATTTCTCAGAGGATAGTGATACTTTTCCTACGAGAAAACGCCCACTTACATATTATTTACCTAACAGTGATTCAGAATCAGATGAGAATGATTTGGACATTGAAGACGAATTTGAGCGTTACCACTCCATAATTAAATACTAATTTTCAGTAAAGTGGACATTTTTTATTTTCACAAAACTCATGAAAAATTTTTTTTTAATTATTTAGCTAGCCTTTTATTTACAAAGATAAGTTACCTCACATTAATAACATTCGTAAATTATCGAATTAACCCCCACGCGAAACAGCTGGATTTGCCCGCTACATGTTCAAAAACTTGGAAAACCGTGCCCGCAGGCAAAGTATTAAGATTTGTTTTATACCTGTATTTTGCTGTTTTTTATCTCAAATAATGATAAAAAGAAATATTTCTGTGAAAAGTTTTTTGCATGTTAACAGCTCATATCAAACAGATTTATATCCAGAGCTGTTTACATGCGAAAAAAAAATTTTTCCCATTATTTGGATCCCATCATTTAAACAGAGATGTGAGATTGTACAATCTTACGGTATTTTAGTAGAATTTTTAACTTGATTGTCATCGTAGGCAAGTTTAAGATATTACTGTTATTAAAGAAAATAATGGGAACGTGATCGCGATAGCGGGACGTGAATATTCCAGGAAACGGGGCGCACGGGACAGGAATAGAGGTCCTGTAACGACCTCTATACCTGCATGGCAGATTAATCGCAGCTCGTATGATGATACCCAGAGAGCAATAGACAAAAGATTTTTTTTTTTTCATTTTTTGCCGACGGCACTTCGCTCCTACGAGACACGGTGTCGCGCTCTACCTGCTCTATTATGATATATATATTTTTTTGGTACAAAAACAAATTACAGTCGTGAAAAGAGTAATATATAACATGAATATAATAACCCCTGATCTATATATAATTCTTAATATTTGCACAACACAGTTATATTGCAATAAATTCTTCTAAGAATGCCTCTCCGACTTGCGAAGGTTGGCAGAAAATTCAGCATAACTCCCTCCTCCTTCGCGAGATGCAAGAGTTCTGGAGCATACGCTATCCCGGTCCACTCCCTGATATTGCGTAGCCAAGACTTTCTTTCTCGACTAACTTGTATTTTGCCCGCGATTTTTCAAATCATGATCAGTTACAGCAACTTGTACCTGTAATGTCTCATGATATGACCCAGGTAAGCAGTTTTTCTTACTTTGACGGTCTGCAAAATTCACGTTTTTGCTTGAATAATTTTTTTTTTATTTGTAATAACAATTTTAGTTAATTATTTATGTGTATCTAGAAAAGAAATATAATAAAGTTTAATTTTAATCATATTAAAGAGGATAATAATAAGTTAACGGGTGATCTACCGACTGCCAAAGATATCGCGGAGTGATCTCTTTAGTTGATATAATTTAAAATCAAAAATATCAAATGTTTTTGAACTGCGATT
Organism: Baronia brevicornis; assembly: GCA_031353405.1. Classification (NCBI taxonomy): domain Eukaryota; kingdom Metazoa; phylum Arthropoda; class Insecta; order Lepidoptera; family Papilionidae; genus Baronia; species Baronia brevicornis. The sequence continues at coordinate 157,888 of JASFAT010004359.1, read as the reverse complement.
CATTTCATATATTATTTTATATGTATATTTGATGATTTTTTATGGGATAAGAAAGCATACGAACAGGCGTGTCACCTGATGGAAAACGATCAACGCCGCCCATAGACATCCGCAGTTCCGTAGACAGTGCACAAGCGTTACCGACCTTTAAGAAGACGTGTAGGCTTGTTTTTTGAAGGATCCAATATCGTATCGGGTCGGAAACACCGCTGCAGGTAGCTGCTTCCACAGGGTAGTGGTACGTGCAAAGAAATTGTGTTGTAATATTTAATACACTATTATATATCTTTGATTTCATGACGGGACTAGCAATGTTTTTAATAATGCTTCAATTCGTATACAACTAAGCTAATAGCGTTTGTACTAATAATAATATTTGTCAAATACCATATATTTCTGACTGCTGAGCACAGGCCTCCCCATTTCTGAAGGAACGGACATTAACCCACCACACTTGTCCAAAACGGATTGGCAGAGTAACCAGACTTGGAATAACTATCTGTAATCCGTACATAAATTTATACATGGAATTAAACTATATCTCCAAAAATAGGCTTAAATAAAGAAAAAAAATCAATTATTTTAATAAAATTGACGTTTAAATAATCCGATATATCCGAATAGAGCATCTGGTGATGACCCAAGGTAATCGAAGAGAGGAGAGAAATTCCCTCGTGGGATTCAGGATGTGACGGGTGGCGAACCACATCGCAGTAATGTTTTAACATATTAGGTTTATTAAAAATTCGTCATAATGAATCCCACAAGCCACAAGGGAGGATGGAACTCAGCCCCAGCAGAGCCCCGCATGCTGAGGTAACGCACTATAGTACTCGGGGTAGCCCGATCCGGGGACAGTCGGCACGCTTGCGACTAAGCTAGCGAGGACAGAAAGCAAGTAAAAGAAACTCGACTACTTATCAACATGCGAATTAATCGATTACATCTTTGAATAGCAGTTGGCTACACATAAAAATTAACTTTTTATGCCTACAATTATCACGAACAAATACACGCCCCGTTTAATGAATTATTCCTATGTATTTGCCACTCTTTATGTAGTAAATGAAATATAACATCACTTGCTATTCAACAAACACACGTAAAACGTAAATAATATACTTAATTCGGTTACAATTAATGTAATTATCTTAAACGAAGATCTGTACAATTATATACTGTAACAAAATGGCGGCGTGTTTGCGCGCGGCAGGTGACTTGACTTATAAGGTATGTTGTGGATAAATTAAACTTGTAAATAAACATGTTACCATTTCATTAACAAGCAATTACATATCGCTGCTGGATATTCACGCTTATGTTACGTGTGTCTGCGTAATGAGTCACACCTATAGCGGTCGTGATGTTGGCATCCCTGATAGTAAATCTCGTCAATCGGGTTGACGCCATGTTTGATTTCCATAGATAGATACTAGAGCGAGATGTTTCCGATTCGAAAAAACTACACCATTGCCACAGATATAATTTCCGGGCTGGTTTCCCCAACTCGACGTCATCATGTGCCTATTTTTAGCTCTAAATTCGCGTATATATTCTGTAAAAAAGCTACTTGAAATAAAAATATTTCAATTCGATTCGAAAAAACTATACCGTTACCTCGGATATAATTTTCGGGCTGGTTTTCGCAATTCAACGTCAACATGCTTCTGTTTTTAGCTATAAATTCGCGTATATATTCCATAAAAAAGCAACTTGAAATATTTTGATTTAAAAGAACTATTCCGTTGCCTCAGATATAGTCTCTGGGCTGGTTTCCTCAATTCAACGTCAACATGCGTCTATTTTTAGCTCTAAATTCGTCTCTATATTAAAATAGGCAACGTGAAATAAAGATATTTGGATTTGATTCGAAAAATACTACACCTTTGCCTCAGATACGGTTTCCCTAGAGCTTTGTATATTTTGTCGCGGGAGCCCAAGAGACAAAGTGATCGGGAACAATGGGTGACTCGACCCGGCGGCTACCTAAAAAACGGTGGCGGCCCAAACCATGGAATACAGATAGCGCGACAGCCTGCTGTCGGGTGTTTTTCATCTTCTGTACGCGCATAGCGTGATGTATGGCGATCGCTATGTGTGATTTATGGTGTCGACCCGATTGCCGCGACGAACCTTACCCCATAAAAGGCAACCATACATTATATTCGCCGCTACTAAAACTCACTGCATCAATATGGCGCGAAGAATGCGAACAATATATTATTAAAATATTTCTAAATTTCATCCCCACCATCTGGATGAGTTGCGATCCAGTATGTTGTATTCTCTATGGAACCAGCTACCATCAGCGGTATTCCCGAACCGATACGACATGGAAACTTAAAAAGAAAACAAGCGACTTCTCCCGCCAACTTACATCATTGTTTTTAATTAATTTTCAAAATTGTATGTTCTTATCAGTCGTCTAATTGTGGTAGTGTATTATACTTTATAGTTCGATTAAGGCGTACAAATGGAGTGAACTGTAATTAATGTAAGTATCGTGACTTTTTAAGTTGCAGAAGTCCATCTAAGTTTTTATACACCGGCAACCCCTATACCAAGACGTATCGTAACAAGTTGAAATTATTTATAGTGGTAGAGCGACGCTGCAGACGAATACTTTGTCAAGAATGGCATAATATATTTCTGTAACATCAATGGGCTGGCTCGCCCGGGGAAGTACCACACTCCCGCAGAAAACCGGCGTCTGAGTGGTAGCTTACTTACCGCGCTTCGTACGGTGAGCGGTCTGAGTTCCGGAGGCCTAACACCCTACCCCTCCCCCTCCCATTCCCACTTCCATAATGACACTTTCCTTAAACGTCGACAACGCTTCCGCACTGCCTATGGCGCTGCGGAAGTCCATCGGCAGCGTTGATTGCTTTTCATCAGGTGACACGCCTGCTCATTTGCCTTTTTATCCCATAAAAAAAAAATATTTCAAGATACTTATTATTATTTTACTAAACACTGGCATAAAAGCTATAGCTAATAACCATCAAAAAAGAAGAAAGGACACCCAATATTAGGTTTTAATTTATTTTTGCAAATCTTAGCAAAGTAAGTTTTACCAACAAGAAATACATACATTGAGTACGTAAGCATGCTTACTGACATAGAATTGACCTGGCGTTATATAAATCAATGTCCTAAAATGTTCTATTATATATATGTATACCACACGTACCCGAATTGTGATTGTTTAAGCGAGTGGAACTTCTAAGAGCTCATACAACCAATAGGTATATAATATATATATATATATATATATATATATATATATATATATATATATATATATATATATATATATATATTTTTTTATTTTCACGCCTATCCCCCGCAGGGGTTGGCAGAGACCACAGAGCTCCATCCGCTGCCATTCATCGCAGCGAATCGAGAAAGCGAATCGCTCGTCATTGGTCGCTTTTCGCCCTCATGAGAATCAGGACGTGACGGGTGGCGAACCACGTCGCCGTCATTTTTCGACAAATTAGGTATATTAAGTTCGCCTTAGTGAATCCCACGAGCCGCAAGGGAGGATGGAGGTCAGCCCCAGGAGAGCCCTGTATGCTGAGGTAAGGCACCATAGTCCCCGGGGAAACCCGACCCCGGGACGGCTCGGTACGCTTTCGACTAGGCTCGCCCCTAGCCACGCATCCATTGGCACGGCAGACCAATTGGATTGGCGGAGAGGAAGGGAAAGGATAGAGAAGAAAGGAAGGGGCAGGAAAAGAAATGCGGATTGGGGGGGGTTACCAGACGCGGAATAAACATTTATAAATCTATATAAATATTTATTCCGATGCGGGAATCGAACCCGCGACCATTGACCCCGCGGACGGAGGGCCTCGCCACTGAGCCAATCGGTCGTATAATATATACAATTGATAAAAATATGTAGTTATAAAGTAAGTGATCATGTAACTTGTAAAAGACTTTAAAGACTTGGTATTTACTATTAGGTACTATAGCGAGCCAACCGTAGTGCTATGGCGACACACGGGATCTTTAGGGGGTTTTATCTTCAATTTAATTGAAATCCTTCCAAATAAAGTTAATTTATTTCTCTATTCACTTTACATTTATATCGTATTCATACTTTATTCACACTTTATCAATTTACATTTTATATCTCAATATAATATATGTGGATGCTGACAGTCCGTCTGCTTCATAAGCTCAGAGTCGCTCAGAGAGATATGGAGAGAGCTATGCTCAGAGTTTCTCTGGTAGATATGTTTCGGAATGAACAAATCCGCCAGAGAACTAAAGGCACCGACATAGCCTTTCGAATTAGCAAACCTAAGTGGCAATGGGCTGGTCACATTTGTCGGAGATCCGACGATCGTTGGAGCAGACGAGTGCTGGAGTGGAGACCGCGTCTCGGTAAACGTAGTGGAGGACGCCCCCCGCCTAGATGGTGCGACGATCTGCGCAGGGCAGCTGGCAGAAACTGGATGCGTGTAGCCGAAGATCGGGCTAGGTGGCGCTCCATGGGGCAGGCCTTTATCCAGCAGTGGACTGCCGCAGGCTGCTGATGATGATGATGATCTCAATATAATATAATCTCAATTTCTTATGCCGTACAGGTGGCATGTATATCGAAAGACGTCAGTCAAACTAATCCTAATAAAAAATTACTTATATAAAAAGAAGTAATATGAAATAAAAGGTTTTATTATATTCGAATAGAAAGTTTTAATATATTAGTGATACATTTATCAATGTATCACTACAGTACTTACCACAATATTTTTGTCTTGTTCACAAAGATGAAATTACTCTCAAGGTGATTTTTTTTCGTACAATATTCTATAATAATAAAATAAATTAATATAAGTAGTCTATTATCTATCTTCATTACTAGCTGCACCACCTAACTCCCTCATTTTTGTTCGCAGATTGACTGGGAGAGAATGCCCCATGGCACAAGTCCTGATGGACCAACTCAGTGTGCAAAAATGTTTAAAAATGAAATAAATAAATAAATCAAACATAAAAGATATTTTTTCGAAATAATGATTCATAGCTATGCTAAGTTTTAATAACGGCACTGTAGTAGCTAGGGGATCAAAAAGGTGGGGGGCAATTCGCAACTCTATGTAGTTCTCAAAGCGAATGGCAAACCTAACTATAAATTACAAGGTTACTAATTAAGATAACACTGGCTCGGACACAAGATGTAACATACACGTGCTTTGAACAGCGTTATTATGGATATAATATATGTATATAGGAGTAAAATTCAAGTGAATAGGGCTGCACTTACGATCTAAGTCAGTGGTAGTGATGAAAATTGAAAAAAAATATCGATGATTTTCGATGTAATATATCGCAATGTAACATCAATTTTATATCGATAAATTATAAAACACACCGATGTTTACAATACAACGATTTTTTTTAAATCATAGAAGCGAGGCGTAAATAAAAAAAAAACAATAAAAAAGAAACAATAAAAAACAATATTAAAATATTTTTTTTCTATATAATTAGTTGCCTTTCTTCTCTGTTCGAAATTGCTTATTTGGAATGGAACAACTTTATCATATCACCTCGCCAGACAACCTTACCTGTAGGTACAACTTTTTGTATAACTAATAAGGATCTCCTATTATCATCATCATCAGAAGCGCTACTGGATTGGCCTGGTCCAGAACATATCTCCATTCCGATCTATTCCTCACTCTTGCCCACTAATCCGTCATACCAAGAGTTTTAAAGTCTTGGTCTGGTTTTGCATATATTATCACCGAGCTGATACCAGTTCAGGTCAAATCTGGACCACTAGACGACCTCTTTAAACCAATAATCTCAAGAACAATAGATATACAAAGTACACAACAACACAGGTGAACAGATTCGGGCTGGAAGCGATGACAATGGTCGCAGCGCGCACGACGTCTTCGGAGCCGGCTCTCCTTATTATTTGATTAGGGTCACCATCCGTACGGGATTTTTCGGATTTGTCCTACTTAATCCTAAATAATAACTCCCGCATAGCATCCTGTCGGAACGAAGTGGCTAGAAACCAGCGCCACAGGGGAATCCCTTGCCCTGTTAGCAAAAAATAAGCCACTTTTTCTGCTCAGAATAATATTATGTACTTACTTAGTTATGTATAATATAATTGAAATATATAACGTAAAACTGTATCATGTAAACAATAACACATACAAAATGTGTAATTTTCTATATTCTGGCAAATAAAATACTATTATTATTATAAATGAAGTTGATTGAAGAATGAAGACAAATCCATTTATTCGCCCCGGATGAGTCACTTATTTGACGTTTTATAAATCCAAAAGTTTAATTAAATTAATGTTTTTAAGTTATTGTTTAAGTACCTACTATATACTTTTAAGTACTGTGGTTAATATTTTCCCACGCAAATCCAAAATTTTTCATCTTCTTCAGTGTTTTATAAACACGCGTTAGCCCGTGAAGCCTCTGGGCCCCGGCTGCCTAGGTAAGCCACCACTCCAGCGGTGTGTTTAGAGAAGCTAAGCTTTAAAAAATCTTCATTTTTCTCTATAACGTTTGTAGTGAGAGTGCACGCGGCACTTTTATAAAGTACCGGTATACAAAACATGATTTTTTCAATGTAGACTTTAATATTAGGTAACTCAGTGTACATTCTATCCTTCCTGGTATGTAGTACGATGAGTATGATTTCTCAATTTTTCTAACTCGAAAACAAACGAAACATAGCTACGAATCATCTGTAACATTACAAACATAATGCAGCCTAAAACTAAGATAATATTCAAACCTAAATGAATTCAAAACTTAATACTATTATAAATAGCTACCAAATTAGATGTTAGTAACACCGACCAATTAGATCAGATACTCGTATATATATATATATATATATATATATATATATATATATATATATATATATATATATATATATATATATATATATTAGGTGTACAAATAAGTTTCCGCAGTTTTTTATAAAAAATTAGGAATTTATTGTAAAGGAAAAGTACATTACGTTTTATTCAAAGTATTTTCCATCATTTGCCACTACTTTTCCCCATCTTTCTGGCAACATTCGGATACCCCGTCGAAAAAACTCTTCATCTTTTGACGCTATCCACAAATCTACCCAATTTTTGGTGTCTTCATATGATGTGAAGCGCTGCTCAGACAGACCATGTGCCATCGACCGGAACAGGTGATAATCAGAAGGGGCTAAGTCTGGTGAATACGGCGGGTGGGGTAAAACTTCCCAGTTGAGTGTTTCCAAGTATGTTTTTACCGGCGCCGCAACATGTGGACGAGCATTATCGTGTAAAAGAATAATTTTGTCGTGTCTGGAGTAGTAATGGGCGCGTTTTTCCTTAAGTGCCCGACTCAATCTCATCAATTGTGTTCGGTAGAGAGCTCCAGTAATGGTTTCGCTTGGTTTCAGCAATTCATAATACACGACACCAAGCTGATCCCACCAAATACACAGCATGAGTTTTTTTCCATGAATATTCGGCTTAGCTGTCGATGTTGATGGTTCGCCGGGCTTAACCCATGACTTTCTCTTCTTTAGATTATCGTAGTGAATCCATTTTTCGTCACCAGTGACTATACGATGCAAAAAACTCTTTTTTTTATTCCTGGCAAGCAGCATTTCACTCATGCATAATCGGCGTTCAACGTCTCTCGGCTTTAGTTCATATGGAACCCAATTTCCTTGTTTTTGAATCATTCCTAACGATTTTAAACGATGTGAAATTGCTTGTTGAGTCACTTGTAGAGTAAGTGCAAGTTCTTTTTGCGTTTGGGACGAATCTTCCTCCAATAGTACTTCTAATTCCATGTCTTCGTACACTTTCGGCCTTCCACTGCGTTCTTTGTCTTTAACGTCAAACTCACCGTTCTTAAACTTTTGAAACCATTCCTGACAACTTCTCTCACTTAAAGCAGCTTCACCATATGCTTCTAGAAGCAATCGATGCGCCTCAGCTGCAGATTTTTTCACATTAAAGAAGTAAATCAAAAGTTCCCGCAAATGATGCTTATTCGGAATAAAACTTGACATTTTTGCACGAAAAAAATTACGTGATGCTGATACGGAATCACTAGTACTTTAAGGTTATGGTGTTGCCAGATGACTAAACTTGGGATATTACGTTTTACATCTGACAATTTCTCCATAACCTTCTGGTGGGGCCATCTTTTGACAAACCGCGGAAACTTATTTGTACACCTAATATATATATATATATATATATATATATATATATATATATATATATATATATATATATATATATATATATATAAAATACGATTTTTCGGATGTGGAATTTAATATTACTTAACTTGGTGTACATTGTGTCATTTCTGATAGATAGTTTTGATTTTGCGAGCTTCTTGTCCCGCTTTTTTCATATTTCAACATGGCCACCCTACATTTGACAAAACGCAATAAGGCCCGCGAACCTGCGCACCAAAATATTACGAGCTATGAGTGAGAGAGTGAACGAACAATCGACAATGCCCGCCGCTGGACAAAGCGGACCCATCGTGCCCATAAGTTACCGCGCACCAAATAAAAGGCGCACGAAACAATGGCGCGGCAATACGGTAGCTCACATTTGCATATCGAGCATCGCATACCATCCGCACAGCGCACACACCACCACAGCCCACCGCCGACCGTAACTCTTACCATTAAAACTCACTTTCCCTTAAATCGCTGCTGAGATAAACGCAAGCTGCGTCGCCGCCCGTACCGGTATTGTCGATTCGTATGCTTTATTCTAAGTTTTGCTCTTTTACAAATACGCGTATGAAGTGAAAATGTTATCTTGTTTCGGCGGCCGATCGGCTCGACGCGCTTTGATCCCCGAACCAAAGAAATATCGAATTGGTATCGGCGCATACGCAGAATATCTGAAGAGCAAGATTCAAAAAAAAATCCGATAACTTTTTTCATGGGATAGAGAGGCAAACTAGCAAGCGTAAACAACCCAAAAAAACCAGCATCGCTTCCGTGACTACTGCGGTGTCGTGGTTGTCTCTGGGCGACGTTGATTGCTTTCCATCAGGCCACACGCTTGCTCAAAAAAACGTGTAATCCTACTAATATTATAAATGCGAAAGTTTGTGAGTATGGATGTATGTTTGTTACCCTTTCACGAAAAAACTACTGGACGGATTTAGATAAAACTTTACAGTAACATAGGTTATACATCGGAATAACATATAGGCTACAATTTGTAATGTTTATATATAATATGGCTGTAATATAACGATACATGTCAATTAAGTCGGAAAAAAATCTGGCCTCTGAGAGCTATCTTGGCGTACGCTGCCTAAACCATTGGAGTTACATAAAAATGATGTACCGAAGGATTGTTTGTCTTGAATAGTTCTAAATAAAAATCCGCTACAGCATATATCCACCTTTTATGTTGAAGCCACTGTGACCAAAATTGTGAACCATAAATTAAGTAAAAAAAAAAATATATTTATTTAAAATAATCTGTCACGAAACTTAATGTGGCAGACCAAATTCCACGCAAGCGAATCCGCGGGCAAAATCTAGTTCGATATAAAGCAAACAACGCCACCCATAGACATTCACGGCAGATTAATCGCATCTCGTATGATGATACCCCGAATGCAATAGACAAAAGATTTTTTTTTGTCATCTTTTACCGACGGCACGTCGTTCGTACGAGACACGGTGTCGCACGCTCTACCTGCTCTATTATGATTTATTTGATGTTTTTTATGTTATAAGGAGGCAAACGAGGAGTCCTGTCACCTGATGGAAACCTATTAACGCCCGCCCATAGAGATACCGTACACATTGCAGAAGCATAGCTGGCCTTTAAGAACTATGTGGGCTTGTTTTTTTAAGATTCCAGTGTCGTATCACTCTATTTCCAACACAGCATCAAAGATACGCCTTAAATTAATAATATGTTGGTAAATGGACGATGGCGTACACTTTACAACCACGAGCTATATGAGCTGTACAATGAGCCGAACGTCATCAAAACCATTAAGATTGGACGCCTTCGTTGGGCTGGGCACGTGGTACGGATGGACGAGGCTAGAGTACCCAAACGCCTACACGACGGTAAACCAGATGGTCGTAGAAACCGCGGAAGACCTATGCTCAGACGGCTAGATGGAGTCGAGGACGACTTAGAGGCAATCGGTATGAGGGGCTGAAGAGAAAAAACCAAACTAAGATCCGACTGGAAACATTTACTAATCTAGGCTAAGGCTCACCCGCGGCTGTAATGCCATGATGATGATGAGTGTTGTATCGCTTCAGAAACACCGCTGAAGGAAGCCTGATTCGCGTAAAACGCACCATACTGGATCGCCACTAGTCCAGACGGTGGAGATGAAACTTTTAAAATAATAAGCAACGCCGGCTACAACAGCTAGTTATGAAAGAGATTGAATTTCAATTTCAATGTCTAAAATAATGGTAATAATAAAATTCTAAAGCATTACGTACGCCATGATAATGGGATCTCGACTCGCCTTTTCGCACACGTGAGAGACGTCAGCTCTTGGCTTTTGTATATTTACATACTAAGACAAATAACAAGGTTGCATAAGACATGACACCATGGCTGGCGTCCGGCCACGTGACCACAATGGTGATGAAAGATCGGTCGTTCATCTTGCGGTGATTTCAATAATGGTTATTTGTGACCCGAAATAAATCACACACAAACATAATGTTAATATATGGACACTCAAAAGTTTTACTTAGCTAAGAGGATCTTAGATAATTTTCTGTTACTGTTTTGCTTGTCGCGGATCTTAGCTAAGTAAAACTTTTGACTGTCCATATAGTGATGGATTTCCGCAAAGTAACGCATGACTCCATTAATAATCATAATGTTAATAAATAAAAATGTAAAAGTGTATAAATTTAATAAATTATAATGAACATAATTAAGTGTAAGAAATTAATAAATGTATGAATTTAATTTAATAATTGTAAGAATTAAATCAATTGGCTACGGTATACTATATTAAGACTGTGTCCATTCTACAGTTGTATGACAGAAATCGTTATTAGCGAGAAGACCACTATTTGTGTATAAATATTACAATCAATTACAACTATTGATTGTAATATTTATACACAAATTATTTATTATATATTTATTATAAGGATATTATAATATATATTATAACTTTGTTTTTGGTGTACAATAAAGAATATATCTATCTATCTTCAATTTTAGTGGGATATTAGAGCAATTAAGGTATATAATTGTAATCTTTGTATGGAATCAAATAAAGATTTATTATAATCCTCCTTTTTCGGCCGTCACAGTACGCCGTCAAGTGACGCCCGAAGTGTAGAAGATGGGCCTATCCTGGAGCGAAGTAAAGCGTATGGCCTCCGACAGGTCGAAATGGAGAAATGTCGTATTTTGGGTGAGGCCTATGTCCTGCAGTGGACTGAAATGGACTGATATTGATATAACGATGATAATTGAAAAATTTGAACACAAGACTATTTAAAAAAAGATTATATGAATGGCTAATAAATGGCAATATTTATAGTACTAAGGACTTTTTTGCTTTAAAAGTTGGATCGAATGTATGTAATAGATAAATCAATTATAATTTTAATGACAATGTAACAGTTTATTAATATTATAATTGTATGCTTTGTAACCATAAGCGACTTATGTATTTAGATCTCTATGTAAGTAATAATTAATGAAATTTGTACGCCATAAGCGGCAATGTGATGGAGCTTTTAAACGTCTTTTTACATCTTGTTATCATCTTCACTGATAATAGTTTTATTTTATTAATTAAAGAAAACGCACGTAAAACGCGCTTTGGGGCACTAGATGGCGCGCTTTGGGGATGGTCTTTGCCCAGCAGTGAACTCCGGCAGGTCCGGATCACGATAGTGTTGACCTAAAACACACTCTAAATTTGTTTTATAGCAAAGCGGGCAAAAGAAAATGCCAGTCACCTGGTGGTAAAGGATCACAAAATCTCAGATGCGTTGTCGACCTTTTGTGAACACACGCTCGTCTATTGAAATGACAATAGACATAGTAAAGCTTTATTTATGACATCTTTTTTTACAATAATTAATTTTTGTTTGAAACCTTAATAATATTATAATATACAAAAAAAACAAAACAAAAAGAAAATAATTTTAATCTAACAAGTGTCATAAAATGGTTCTTGCTTAAAAGCATATGCCGGGCGTTCTATTGTAGCACCCGGCGCTGGTTTTCAGCAAGAACCAACGTGTTCAGGTCGCGGACCACAGTGATGACATTCATACTGACACACACACATACATCCATATATGTACTACTACTCATACTCATATACACATACACATAAATAAACGTACATACATACATACATATCGTCCCGCCAGCCTCCCGTAGGGGTAGGCAGAGACCACAGATCTCCATCTGCTACGATCTCGGCATACTTCCCTTGCTTCCTCTACACTCATTATTTTTCTCATGCAAGCCCGCCGGTTGAGGGAACTCTTGACCTGGCCTTTCTTAAAAAGTTCAGCAATTTGGTCAAGGTATGTTTTTCGTGGTCTTCCTTTACCGACCCTTCCATCCATCCACAATACAATAAAATTAAATTGAATGCTTCTATTTTGTATTTTCGTAGGAACACCGCAGGTGGCACATTGTTCCACATTTGTACAGTTCGTGGTAGAAACACTGCGACTAAATTGGACGGTGGTGAACAGTCAGCCATCCAGGTGATGGGGATAGAATACAGTAATATGACTACATAGCTACGCTCGTCTCTCGAATGTCCCTATGTCATGTTTACGTGGAAACACCGCAAGAACATCGAATTCTTATATAACATTTAAAAAAAATATAATATCAGAAAAAATAAAAAGTGGAATATTATTATAATATCCGTGTAGTATGATATAGAGATATAGAGTAGTATGAGATAGTGCCAGATGATCACCCCAAACTGTGAGTCTATTCATGTGTATACGCATCTACAACAATATACTGCATGAATTAAAACAAGATTATTTAAAAAAAGCCTATATGAACGGCTAATAGATGACAATATTTATAATATTAAGAACTTTACTTTAAAAGATCGATCAAATGTATGTAATAGATAAACAAAAGAGATATATAAATGTAATAATAAATTATAATTTTAATGACAATATAATAGTTAATAATGTATTTAGATCTGAAATATTTGTTTTAGTTATTTTTAATAGTATGTAATTATTAATGAAATTTGTACGCAATAAGTGGCAATATGATGGAGCTTTTTAGCTTTACACATTATGCAAATAAAGAATTATTATTATTTTCCTTTATTTATATATTTTTCTCTTAATAACAATATTATTAATATAAAAAAAATCTCTATAAAAATAATATTATTACTAGGGTTATTAATCCTTTGTGGCCGGATAAACCAAGCACACGAAGGAGTATGCATCCAAGGAAAGGAACCTTCTCACGATCCTAGCCGTGCACAATATGGCTGCTTTTTGAATTTTGAATTTAACCCACTCACCTAAGCCTTACTTGGACAGATGGGCGTCCAAATTTTTACCGATAAGTCCATTCACAGAGACCACTATGGGTACAGTGACATTTGAATCGACGTGCCACATGGAGGAAATCTCATGCGCGAGATCTATGTATTTATTTATTATTATTAAAAAAAGCGATAGCTGATTAATGCAACGCCTACCCCTTAATAATGACTATAAAAAACTTATACGTCTATTTCTACGACAGACAACAATGACACCAGTCAATAAATGATAGGAGAATTTGCTTATAATATACACGACATTCTTATTAAGGATGTAGTATATGGGCAAAGTATTGGGCAAAGTATTTCTGAAAGAGTGGGTTGGTTGTTTTTTTAAACTCTTAAACAAGACCTTTGGTAACATAGAAGGGCGTACAACACCTACTCTGTTGATAAACATCTGGTATTTTTTACACCTGCCTAATATGTGAAACAAAAAGTTATGTTAAAACACGGTTATGAAGTTATTCGTAAATAAGTAATTTAAAGGTGCAATAAAACTATGCAAAGCATTAAAATGGCAATGGACATGGCGCATTATATGGGAAAGAGGGTAGAAATGTACAAAAATAGTTTCAGAGTCGTACTCATTGGATGGAAAAAGTAGCAAAGGGCGGCATAACGAAACGCTGGGAAGATCATGTAAGAAGAGTTTTTGTAGTGGTAGAGCCACGCTGCAGACGAATACTTTGTCAAGAATGGCATATTGTTTGTCTGTAGCATGAATGGGCCGGCTCGCCCGGGGAAGTACCACACTCCCGCAGATAACCGGCGTCTGAGTGGTGGCTTAGCTACCGCGCTTCGTCCGGTGAGCAGTTGAGTTCCGGAGGCCTAAGCCCCTCCCCTTCCCATAATGATAGTTTCCTTAAAGGCCGACAACGCTTCTGCACTGCCTATGGCACTGCGAATGTCTTTAGGCGGCGTTGATTGCTTTCCACCAGGTGACAAGCCTGCATTTGCCTTCCTATATAGCAGTTTTTTATACAAACTTATTTTAATATTATTTTATATTATATATTAATATTATTTTCTAAGGTATTTTATACTGCAATAATTCTATACCATTTAACTTCAGCCAATTATATCTTTAGTTAATTAAATCTAAAATTAATAACATATGTATGTAATATACTATATTAATATATAATATTATTACATAAAAAGCGAAAAAAAGTTTTTTTTTTCCATCAACCTGTAGATAATGTTTTATCAGTCCACACAAAAATATTTTTAACACCACATTCATCCAACGATTATTTAAAAGAAATTGCTATCATCGATAACATCGTCTTTTGTATATAAACAGTATTACAGCCGTATTATTAATCGTAGTATCAAAAGTAAACAATTGTATTATTTCATCCAACGATTATTTAAAAGAAATTGCTATTATCGATAACACCGTCTTTTGTATATAAACAGTATTACAACCGTATTATTAATCGTAGTATGAAAAGTAAACAATTATATTATTTCATCCAACGATTATTTAAAAGAAATTGCTATTATCGATAACACCGTCTTTTGTATATAAACAGTATTACAACCGTATTATTAATCGTAGTATCAAAAGTAAACAATTGTATTATTTCATCCAACGATTATTTAAAAGAAATTGCTATTATCGATAACACCGTCTTTTGTATATAAACAGTATTACAACCGTATTATTAATCGTAGTATCAAAAGTAAACAATTGTATTATTTAATCCAACGATTATTTAAAAGAAATTGCTATTATCGATAACACCGTCTTTTGTACATAAACAGTATTATAACCGTATTATTAATCGTAGTATCAAAAGTAAACAATTGTATTATTTCATCCAACGATTATTTAAAAGAAATTGCTATTATCGATAACACCGTCTTTTGTATATAAACAGTATTACAACCGTATTATTAATCGTAGTATCAAAAGTAAACAATTGTATTATTTCATCCAACGATTATTTAAAAGAAATTGCTATTATCGATAACACCGTCTTTTGTGTATAAACAGTATTACAACCGTATTATTAATCGTATTATCAAAAGTAAATAATTGTATTATTAGTATTGTTTTTGGAGTGCAATAAAGAATATATGGAATTCACTATGACGATATTATAATAAACAAGTTTGTCAAAAAATGACGGCAACCTGATTCGCCACCCGTCACGTCCTGATTCCCACGAGGACGAGAAGCGACGAACGGAGAGCCGTTTCGCGAATGTGAGAAGAAGCATGGATGAAAAGAAGGATGAATGTGGTGGACAAAGGAAGATGTGCCGGGATCGTAGCGGATGGAGATCGGTGTTCTCTGCCCACCCCTACGGAAAACAGGCGTGACGATATGTATGTATATATAAAGAATTGATCCATTTATCCATAATTGAACTTATAAAAAACATTTTTTTCAAAAGGACCTTTGGACCATGTGAAACACAAACACAGTAACAGTGCAACACGATTCCTCGCATCCAGGGCGAATCGGCTGGAAACTTCCAATAGTTTTTGTCCACCTCATCCCTGCCGATTCCAAATTCAGCCCGCTATTGTATAATTCAGTTGATTCCATTAGCAATAGTTTTTCCCCGTCCGTCCGGGTCACAATACATATTTATGTGGTACTACTCTAATAAATTGGATGGCGTTTTTAGACCGGCTCGCTGCGTTGCTTCGAGTCTCACCTGCAGTTTAACGTGGACCCCGAATTGATTGAACTTACGCTGACTGAAGAACAAATCATGAATACTGGTAATCGAAAAGGGTTATTAATTTATCGTAACCGATCATCACTAACAGAGTTTTTCCGTTTCGCTACGATGAACGTGAGAGGAAGGATGGATTAAAAGGTGGATGAGTGTGAAGGAAGCAAGGAAGGTGTGCCGGGATCGTAGCGTATGGAGATCTGTGGTCTCTGCCTACGGAAAACAGGCGTGACGATATGTACATATGTACAGATCGTCACGGCCTATTTAATGACTTCTTTAATTTCCAATTATTTATTTTGACATTAGAAATTACATTCAATTTATCGAACATTAGTCTGTTATCATTCGGATGAGTCATTGATAATTTTTTTAAAAGCTTAAATTCTTTAAATAAAAGAATAAAACTTGAAAAAAATAAATGAAAATGAAATAAAAGGTTACGTACATACGTATATACTTGAATATTTACATAGCACTCAATATTTATTCGCACAATAAACTTGGGGAGTGTGTCCGGGAACGCGTGCATCATTAGAGGACCATCAAACGCATAAAACACGAGCCCCGCGACAATAAATCACGGCGACAGACAAATAGCTCGTTACAAGTGAGTTGTCTCGAAGAAAAACGCGCCTGATGCATGAGTAAGATTAATTTTAATAGAAATGTTTATTTAGTTCACTTTAATAAACAAATAAAATAAAATACTACTTATTACATAGTTGTATCATTAAAATAGATGCACACGATAATTGAAAAGTTAACAAAAATATATGTATAAACTTATACACTACATACAACTACACTTATAAAACTTGGACTCTTACACAAAGAGACAGAAAAAGGTTGCAAGTATTCGAAATATAATAATTTAGCGTCTCATCCATCAGTAAGTAGGTAAACAAATTTTGGGAACGTATTCTTTATAAAAAATTATTTAATTAACTTTTATAATAATTCAATGTTTTAAAATAAAGTTGGGCAAGTAAATTTTCTTCTTAATAATGTTTTTCCGTTTTCCCTCAGCGGTTTCCTCTATTATATTTAAGATCAAGTTGTTATATTGTGTTGTATCTATCACTATGAGACGCCAAATTCACATTTCGAATGGCTCCAATTTTTTCTGTCTGTGTGTGGGAAACTGTCACAAGCGTAAACATTTTTTCATATATTTTTATTACCTTTGAATTAAAAAGCATTATTAAATACTCTGGATTCATTTATAAGACAAGTAACATATAAGATTAAAAACCCACGCGGCACATTTATAAATCCATACGGAGAAAACAATTTTATACCAATAAATAAATATCTAAAGTTCTTAGTGAAGTAGTGAAACGTATTAAATATAGATGGCAATAAAACCATTCGGCTCAATGGATAGTTGCTTTTGCCTAAAAAAGTGTAACGGAAGCAGCGCGGCACGCGACGCGCGCGCTACACTTTTTATGACAAAGCGGAAGTGCGTGCCGGCGCCATTACGCACAGATCATTAAGCTCTTTAGGCATTGTGCTCCTCTTGCTCTAACAACTATATTTATTGCTCTACACCAGAAATACATAACATTTTTTTATGTTTTTGCCAATTTTTATTATAACTTATGCACCTCTTTAATACTATTGGCACTGCAACTTATGTCAACTTACCAAGTTGATTCTGCATTGCCTACCTTAAGGTAAGGATATAAATAAATAAACAAATAAAAAAATGAAATGAGCCTTTTATTTTCTTTGACCTTCGTATATATGCATAATAATATTATTGAAAATATTTATTTTTAATTTTTATATTAACTAATATAATGTAATAAAATAAATATTATCGCATCAGGCTGTCTTGCTAAATAGGCCTCTTTTATTTCCTTCCACTTGTTTCGTTCTGATATTGCCTTTTTCCAACCTTTTGATAAATCCCACCATTTTAACTGCCCTCCTTTACATATCTGTTCCTCAGTTACCTCTCTATTACTGTTTAGTCCACTTTTATATCTTTAATTTCATTATTTATGCTCTGTTTACTTCCATTCCTATGGACGTGATGATAGGAGAAAAAGAGGAACGTAATGGAAGTAGAAAGAAATCGGACCTCCAGATCGCTGCACTCACTTTTATTATTTTATAGCAGAGGAAATATGAACAGTGGTAAGCGATCACTGTTGCCCATGGAGGGGTCTCGGATGCGTTTTATGCACGGCTCTACCACTATTAAATGTTTAATATGGCTAAACTAACTTTGTTCAAATACGAAAAATTCCAGAAAAAGCATTAAAATTGATATACAATCTTGCCTGCTTTACGCACTTTAAAATATAATGTTTATATTATCTACGTTGTGTGGTATCTAATAAGCAAGAAATAGTATTTTATTGAGGACTTTTCCCCCCAAAATACATCAGTGACGTTGTGTCTTTATTTCATTTTATAATCTTAGATTATTATCAGTTATATTATTTAATTATGGTGGTGTATTATACAATAAAGTTCGATCAAAGTGTATAAGTGAAATGATATGGAATAAATGCGTGTATCGTGACTTTTTAAGTTCATTGAAAAAGTCCATAGAAGGTTTCGGTAAAATAGCCACCATTTTATTAAAATGTAACGTGACAAGCTGACTAGTTACATGTCAAAAGATTTGATATTATTGTATTTTACTTGACACTGGCATAATAGTTATAATTGCCAGCAAAGGAAAGGAAATAAAAAGTATTTTTTTTTTGCACGCTTTGACCGTGGAAGCAAATAAGAGGCGATGTGAATTGTTACAGAGATAATGATTGATCTATTTTTTAATTATTTTTCCACCTTTTCAGTGCCTGTCAGCACTTGCGACATAGAAGGGTGAAATTGAGAGTCACTTCGAACACGTGTGTTTTATTTGACGGTTACAAGGCAAGAGAGATCTCATATACATGGTAGAAGCATACATTTATAAGAAACATCTCGTTCGCAAACAGCGCCATCCATTAGAAAGGGCTCCAAACTTTTCAGTCACATCGATACTGAGCCCGACTGCCAATTAGGATGTTGTGGGACGTATCAATGCAGACAACATTCTGTTAAAAACTTTTAAAAACCTAATAATGACGTAATACATTTGTTACGTGTGCCACGAGTTGGCAACCACTGAGCTATGCTATGACAATTTTGGCAGACGCGTTAGGAACGCCTATACTAACTCTGATACACACAATTATATTTCGTAATATTAGGAAGTTAAAATACACATTCCAGTTCACACAATAACACTCTAAGGGTAGTTTTGTGAGAGTTATTTGGCGTAAAGTTGCGATGTCATTATTTTATGAGGTCTTCATCGGTCCGCATTGGACACGGCGCGGGAGTAAACCAACGGGAAATGTGTAAATTCATAGCAGAATTGTTCCAAAGAGGGCAGAACGGATTTATTGCTTGCTCTATGCATGTTAGCGTCGGCCGATGTTTTTGTTTACATTATATATTAGTATGTCTATGAGAAAAATATACTAATACTTATAAGTAAATCACTACTTTTAATTATGTATTTGTTTCGAGCACTTTTTAATTATATTCTATTATTATTTAAAAATTTATATAATAAATTTATTCCCCATCTTCAATCATACCTCAAAAATGTATATCATTTTATTAAAAGAATAACTTAATATAATTTAATTTATTAATGTAATCGGCAAACAACAAATTACAATAATGAAAAATGAAGCTAGCTTTATGCTAATCTTGGAGAGTCATTAATAGGTATGTGAAGTTCAATTTGGTAGTTAAAGTAAAATATAAAATATAAAAACAAGTATGAATTTACTTTGAATTTTTTTGTTTAACTTTGAAGTTTAGAAAAAGTTTTTAAAGGACATCCCGTGGCACAAATATATTGAACTATTAAAAAAATCAAAACTAACATTAATTTTGAGTTTAAAGTTGATGTTTAAAGTGAAAATTAATAAATTTGGTAATTAAAAAAATATATTCATTTTAACTTAAACGTTCCTTACAGGGTCATTTTGTAATAAGCCTGCCATCTAGTAGTTAAATTGCATACCAATAATCCATTACTTAAATGGTGTTATACTGCTTATAAATGATTTGTATATAATCCGCTAGATGACGCTAAAAATATTGTTAAATAAAAGAACTATACAATATAAGAATTTAATTCATAATAATAAAAAATAATAGTTGTAAAATTGAACAATTATTTATCTTATGAGGACATCCCATCATAAATTGTAATTATATTTTATTAAATAATTTCAAGAAAATGTCATGCCATTTTCGGTAGACTACGAAAAACGATCTTAAAGTTAGTTAACTTACCTGATAAGCTAAACTCCTTTTTTAATATAAATATAAATCGACAAAGAGAAATTTAAAAGTAACTTTATGCAAATGTCAATTTCTTTGCATCGATGTTATGATGACCTTGAAATTTCTAATATTATTATCTGTTGCCGTTTGAATAAGAGAGATCGCGATATATCTACGCGTTAATGAGAATGGAATAGCGGAAGCGATTGTTTATGTTGTTGCCATGGTAATGACAATCTACATGAAAATACTAACATTGGAGGACAGTGACTCGTCAATTAGTGGACTTCGACGTAACAGGATGCCACGTACAACCTTTCGGAGGACAATGCACTCTGTGCGAACCAATGGTTCCATTTTCAAATGCGTCTTGTTTCAACTTTATTGACATACGTCAGAAGTGTTCGGCTGATGGTGGTTGTTTTGTGAGTTTTGTGTTATTGGCGGCGGTGATGAGTATGTCTTTGCGTTCGATTCTGGTAGAGGGGCCCCAGCAGCACAAACTGAAGGGGCCTTTCACTTACGCGAGCACCCCGCGCGCTCTTTACAACAATATCAAACTGAAACGTGATCCATCTTGGTAAGTCATAAGTATTTATGTCTATAACATGATTAAAACAAATAAAGTAGGTTGAATTTAAAAAAAATATATCCATTAAACCTACCGGTGTGTCCTACCTGTACCTGTAATCTGCTACGGCACCGAAACGTGGACGCTGACAGTCCGTCTGCTTCACAAGTTCAGAGTTGCTCAGAGAGCTATGGAGAGAGCTATGCTCGAAGTTTCTCTGGTAGATATGATTCAAAATGAAGACACTTTAAGATTACATCAAAAGTGAAAAGTGAGAAAAAATGTTTTCAAGTAGTTTCGTATTCTGATACTGAGATAAACTATAAATACAATTAAATTAGTAGTATAACAAACCCTTACATCCTAAAATATATTTGAATTCATAAAATTGTTATTCATTGATCGCTAAGTGCCAAACAATGTAGTGGAATTGTGATTTGATCAGATGGATAGTGTTATGCAAAAGAGTTCTATCCCACAAATACATGAATAAAATTTATTACAATTTAAAGCATTTTTCTAGTATGAGTAGCCCTTTTATACCTAGTATCATATATTGTTGGGTGGAGACAACTTCGAAAAAGAAACCGATAGAAGGATTCAGCTAGGCCGGGAAGCGTTTAGGAAACTTCGTCAACTTTTCTCGTCCCTCATACCCCAGAGCCTCAAGACAAAAGTCTTCGAAAAGACTTCGAAATATGGACACTGACATACCGTCTGTTTCACAAGCTCAGAGTCGCTCAGAAAGCTATGGAGTAAGCTGTGCTTGGACTTCCTCATGGCGTGGCTGTTTGCACGAGACGGTCCTGCCTCCCGCGCATGATCTCTATGTACTATCTGTTGTGTCAGGGACTGTGCGTTTGCGTTCTTGTAAGAAACACATATGTGGCATACATATCGACGCAAAAAAAAAGCGAAAACTGCCAAGCTGCAGACGAATACTTTGTCAAGGATATCATAATATTTGTCAGTAGCATGAATGGGCCGGCTCACCCGGGAAGTACCACACTCCAATAGAAAATCGGCGTCTGAGTGGTAGCTTAGCTAGCGCGCTTCGTACGGTGAGCGGCTGAGTTCCGGAGGCCTAACAACCTCTCCCTCCCCCTCCCCCCCTCCCCCACCCCTCCCTTTCCCCCTCCCCCTCCCCTCCCCTGCCCCACGCATAATGGTTTCCGCACTGCCTATGACGTTGCGGATGTCTATGGGCGGTTTTGGTTGCTTTCCATCAGTTGACACGCCTGCTCGTTTGCCTTCCCATCCCATAAAAAAAAATATTTTTATTTTATCTATTTATATTCATCTTTAAATAATAGAAAATATTTATTTATGACTATACACTTCATCTACGAGTGAAGGATACCCGTTATTTCCTTGGCTAACAACTTACATGTAGTACAATATAGACCGTGCCATGAATTACATGTGGTCGCGTGCAAAGTACCGCGTCGCGACGTCGGGCACCGATTGCGACCTCTGCCGGCGAGAGCTACACTCGTGACCTTGGCAGTTACACGGCGTACCGCGATCTCATCTAAATGTAACAATTATACGAAATATAGTCAAAGAAAATATTACATTTAAACTTTTTCTGTTCTATTTTAACCTAGGACGTGCTATTCGTCAGAGCTCTCCTCTCTATCCTCGTCCCCCTGTTGGGGCATAGGGCAAACGCGACGTTTCTCCATCTCGAACTGTCCGAGGCCGTACGCTTCACTTCGCTCCAGGATATGCCCATCTTTTGCAAAAGTTTGTTTTGGACGCCCACATTTTCTCACGCAGGGGTAAAGAAAATGAAATTCGTCAAGACAAAATGAAAGAATTGTCGTCATTTCCGTATTCGGCAACAAGTTTTGTGTCCTTATCGAGGAGGGACTAATCTTTTTTTTAAGAAGACTACCAATGTTTTTAATATTACCAGAATTCTTGTTAACCATTCCAACTGAGAATGTGCTAGGATATGATTCACATCAATAGTCCAGTGGAAGATACGAGTTCACGACGTTCAAATCGTAAGGCCGAGGCTTACCGGCTCAGTTATTGCTTTTTTTATGGCATAGGAAGGCAAACGAGCAGGCGCCTCACCTGATGGAAAGCAACCAACCCCGCCCACAGACATCCGCAACGCCATAGGCAGTGCGGAAGCGTTGCCGACCTTAAAGGAAAGTGAAATTATGGGAGTGGGAATCGGAGGGGGAGTGGGAAGGGGAAAGTGTTGGGCATCCGGAACTCAGACCGCTCACCGTACGAAGCGCGGTAGACAAGCTACCACTCAGACGCCGGTTTTCTGCGGGAGTGTGGTACTTCCCCGGGCGAGCCGGCCCATTCATGCTACAGACAAATAATAAGCCATTCTTGACAAAATATTCGTCTGCAGCGTGGCTCTACTTGCTTATAAATACCCTTATTGACGTGAAACAGTTTAACTCGGGTACGGGAGTGAAATCGTAGACCAGGACGTCGTCTCGATTCAGTCGAGTGGTGGAGGGATCCACCACTCGACTCTATACAGGGTCACTTACACGTGGCCGTGAGCATACGGCAAAGACCGAGCTATCGTCAATGTTTCACATCTACCAAGCGTCCTATGATACTTCTCTTTTTTTTAAATATTACATATGTCGCAGTACATATCTGTCGCAAGTTCAAATGTCTCAATACTTATAAATATTGAGACATTGGAGTCGTTGACCACCCTACGAAACTAACTACCTTCGCTGGAAGTAGCTGTTTATTTCCGAACCGATACGACTTTCTTGGCACCTTCAAAACACAAGCCTACACATACCTTAACAAGTTGCGTACCGCGTCACCCGTACTTGGGTGACGGGCATGCTTCCTTGGGGCCCGCGTCACCCAAGTACGGGTGACGCTTTTCTTGTTGAAGTTAAATAAGATTTTCAGTTACATTTTGAAAACAATTTTAATAGAACAAGTTCTGGAGCATAAATATAGAATATACAGCGTAAAAATATAAAAAATACACAAATTACACTCTACTATTAATTAATTTATATAGAATAACATATTATATTATACTACGTCGTATAAAATTACTGGTGTGTTTCAGAAAAAGTATGCTTCTCAACTAAATAATCTATGATGCCTGCAGTGAGATCCCTTGCAGATCTCTAACCGAAACGCTTATCGCTTTCCAAGGCAAGCGATAACCGTTTTAAAATCCAAAATAAGCTACTTACCATTAAGATTATTTCGGAACAAAACAATGTATCAATTACATAGGTCGATGGTACTGTAAATGTTGTGTATAGTGGTTGGTGGGTGGAGAATTGATGGCCGATTTTCGGTAAGTTTTTGGTTTAAGTTCCAAATAAATCCACTTAATCCAACAGAAAAACACACATTATTAATTTTCTGTTATTGTTTTGCTTGTCGCGGATCTTAGCTAAGTAAAACTTTTGACTGTCCATATAGTGATGGATTTGCGCAAAGTAACGCCTGACTCCATTAATAACCGTAAATGTATATAATCTACAATGCACGGATCTACTCGAGTTACATTGTTGGTATTCCCGCATATCTCTCCGCTGTCGTTCTAGTGCGCCGAGAGAAAAACTTGGGCCGGCGGGAAACTCAACGTAACCACGCTTGGTACGTAACGTATTAAAGGCTGTCAACGCTTCAATAATAGCTATGGTGTCGTGGATGTCTTTGGGCGGCCTTGATTGCTTTCCATTAGGCGACACGCTTGCTCGTTTGTCCTCCTATCCCATAAGAAAAAGAAAACGAACAATTCTCCCCTGCGCCAATTGAAATCAGGTTTTTTATGATAAAAGTCTTAGCAAAGATTCAAGACTTTCATCATAAACAACCTGATGACGATTTTACCTATTACAGCACACGTTACTAGCGAACAACGCCTTCGCGTGCTGATCTTGATTAGCTGGAACATGGACCTTATTAGCATCTTGGTAGATCAACGCCCTTAACCTTGGACGACCGCAGCGCCGGTCGCGGGGCGGGGTAGGACGCGGTGCTGAAGTACTTCGCCCCTTCCCCACGGCGCTAATAAATCTGAAGTTCTTACACAAAGGCACAAACGGTTTTCTTTATTACGTCTGATTAATTTTTTTCGGGATAAGAAGGCAAACGAGCAGGCTTGTCACCCGATGGAAAGCAATAAACGCCGCCCATAAACATCCGCAGTGCCTGCCAAGGGGCTGGAGGAAAGGTGGTTGGGCCTCCGGAACTCAACCGCTCACCGGATGAAGCGCGGTAGTTTAGTAGCTACCACTTAGACGCCAGTTTTCTGCGGGAGTATGGTACTTCCCCGTGCGAAGTATTCTTCTGCTGCGTGGCTCTACAGTGGTAGATAGTGATCCTGCTTTAAAAGGTCGGTTAAAATAGAGTAAATTATTTCGAAAAAAATTACCACCTTACAATAGAAACATCTGGGGAGTGCTGATTGATTTCCATGAGGAACACGCTTGCACTTTTGCCATAAAATCCCATTAAATAAATTCAAAGGCTCCTCCTCTAAGATTTTCTATTGTTTTCTGTCCAAACTGATTCTGCAGCAAATTAGTTTACAAATTTCGCCTCTAAGAATTCGAAAATTTCTTTAAAAAAATACTAACTTTCTTGGCGTAGCGACCCAAAATGGATCTTGGCCTCCGAACGGATCCTACGCCAGTATGCCCTGACCTGCGCCACCTCCTGCCAGTTGCAGATTTGAAGGTTGCGCAAGTCATCCTCCACCAAGTCTCTCCACCGGTATCTGGGGTGCTCCACAGGACGTCGTCCACTTGGGCGACCCACATACGCTCTCTTGACTGCGCGATCCTTCCCATCCTCTCAACGTGGCCCAGCCAACGAAGTTGGTGAGCCTTAGTCTCTCCTATTACAGTGGATTAAGCCACGAGATGCTCGATTCCAGCATTTTTTCGATTTCGCCAACTGCCATTATCTCTTTTCTCAGGATCTTTCGGAGGACTTTTCGTTCTGCAAATAAAAGTTTCTTCTCTTTTGCTTTAGTGCCCAAGCTTCACAGCCATGCGTTAGAATAGGCCGAATAATCGTATTATAGATTCGAAGTTTCGTCTCTATACTGACAAGCTTGGACACCAACACCTTGTGAAGAGGTGGAGATTTTTTACATAAACTATTTTTAATCAATTCTTACTCCGGTATTGAAACTAGGAATCGAACCCAGTACAATTTTTAGGTACATAATTCCACTTCTGTTTTTATTACTACAACCTTAACATTTTATTTTGTTAGCAACACATAATCGCTTTGTAACCAACCGCTCATTATGCCTTCCTTATAGCCGACGCCTACACGAATAACCGCAGGAGCGTAGCACCCCTGCGTCTGGCTTTAGGGCGTCGTAGCATGACGCACATCCTGCCCGTTCTACACAAAAACGCTACGAAGAATTTTTCAAGGTCGCCACCAAATTGCCGTGCAAAACGATATTTATGGGAGCTCTTGCCCCAACAGTTATAATTTTAATCAATTATACTGTTACTAGACTATTTTTTAACTTAGTCACATTACCAGTTGAAATCAATTCTCCTGCTAAGTGAATACTTCTCATTTTAATGACTCAGTATTTGTCCAACACCTACCTTTAGTCTTCCCCTAAAATTACTTTCTCTCCCATCGTTCACATCCTGAATCTAAGGCAGGCAGACAAGCAGGTGTATCATCTGCATTGTCCAAGGTTTTGCAGATGTCAATGTGCGACGATAATGATACATACCATCAAATTACGACCAATCGGTTCATCGTCGTCGAGAGTCCGATCCCCGCATCGGGGTAATATACGTATGGCCTACAGATATCAATTCCGAGTCTGGTTACCTCCCCAATTCGCGTCGAACAAGCGTGATCGGTTAGCGTCCGCTCCTCCAGAAATGGGAAAGACCTGTGCCCAACAGTTGAATTTATGTGAGCTGTGAAATATAAAGTTACCAGCTTTTGGTCGTTTGATTATAATTTCTATAAAAAAAATCAGAAGGTACGAACATCTCATTTAAAAATAATAATAAGGCTCCTTTCCTTGGATGCATAATCCTTCGTGTGCTTGGTTTATCCCGCCACGAAGGATTAATAACCTTAGTAATAATATTAATTTTATAGAGATTTTTTTTATATTAATAATAATATTATTAAGAGAAAAATATCTAAATAAAGGATATTAATAATAATAATCTTTATAATTTTTTTATTGGTCCATTCTTTTTACATTTTAACATTTTTACATTTGTGTTAGTAATTATGTACACCTTAAAAATTATGTTAGTAAATCATTTACATTGAAGCCGATTTAGCTGTATCATAAGGCGCGAGTTGAATCTAGCAACAGCGGTTTTCATTATAGAGTTGGAGCTATCCCGCACTCTGTGAAGCAACGAGGCTGTTGAGGCGCAAAAGCCATCGGCGCGGGCTTTAACGAAGATACCCGATGCAGAAACGGGGCAGCCCCAACAATATTCTGAAACCGTTGTTAAATTAGACCCGCAGGGCGTTGATGGTTCGCTGCGTGTAAACACACCGCAAGCTGCACGTGTAGAAGACTTGGCAGTAGGTACGTTTGAAACAAAGTTATTTTAGCTGTCATTTGGACAGAAGGTTTTATTTTGACATCCAAAACGACCCTATCCCTACAAAACACGAATCCGTTACGGCAGCGATTGACAATCGAAACATTCAAGATAATGGCTGTATGGAGTATCTGGTGGTAGACTTAGGTTTTTAAACATAAATAATAAAAAACTACAAAGGATATAAATAAAATTCGATAGCTTTTAGCTGCAGAAGAGAAGATGCGGGTTTTTTGATAAAATGTTGATTGCCACGTCGGGCACACTCGACCCAGGTGCCGGCCAGAGAGGGGCCACTGCCCGACTCGAAAGTAAACGTACCAGCGCTTCAACAAGCGCAACCAAGCAGCGAAGACTCCGAGGAGCCGATGACTATGACCCAGCTCATCGCGTGCTTCGTGAAGGTCATCGCTACAGTCAGTTCCGGCGTCGACCATAGAACGGCGCTGTGTAACGTATTCGGCCCTACCCTGTTCACCCGGTATGGAGTAGAGCGGGTTTAGTTTGTGGCCGAATTTAAAGATCCCCAAAGGCAAAGACCGGTAAGCGGTCGCTTCCTCGAGCAGATGTCCGAGTAGTGGGGTTCAACCGCGAGGCTCGCGCTTACACCTCTAACAGGGTCTAGATGTCCCCCGATTGATTGATTGGGCACACTCTTGGAATCTAGCCATAATATTCTGTGCCACTTGCTGAAGTAGTGACGTCGGGATGTCGTTGGCCTCGCGAACAAAATATTTTCTTTAATGCTGAGATGATCGTCGGGTTTGTTTCATAGACCTAACTTTTGAGGTACCCCCCGCAAAGAAAAAAGCCCATAGGGGCGATTACCGATGACCTGGTTGGCCAGGGAATATTGCCCAAATGGCTTATTGGTTTGTTAGGAAACACGCAGAAGCTCCATGGTCTCTCTAGCAGTGTGAGGTTTGGCGCCATCTTGTTGAAACCATGTGCTTGAAGTGAAGGTAGGATGTGCTCTCAATATTGGCAAAAAATAATCAATAAACATACGTTTACTGATTATTTTTTTATATATATATCCACGCCTATCCCCCGCAGGGATTGGCAGAGACCACAGAGCTCCGTCCGCTATAATCCCGGCACATCCTCCTCCACACTCATCCATCCTTTCATCCATTCTTACTCACACATTCATCGCAGCGAAACGGCTCTCCATTGGTCACTTCTAGCCCTTGTGGGAATCAGGACGTGACGGGTGGCGAACCACGTGGCCGATTACTGATTATTAATAAATAATATAATATAAGAATAAACCCTACACGTTCACTGTATTATGGACATTCGCTATTTTCAAAATAGACAAAATAGTCGGCTACCGCTTTGCTGACCCACGTCCAGTACGGGTGGTAGCGCGCCTGCGCGAGCACGTGTCGCAGCGGGGGCCGGGGGGGGGCGCGGGCGGTGGTCACACTCGCCATCCTACCGTCGCCTGCTGACCGTCGGCCGCCGCGGTCGACCGCGTGACACGCGATGCCGCCGGACCACGCGCTCGCCGTCGACCGGCCGCAGGTCGCCGGGATATGCCGACCCGAACAGCCGTGCGATCACCTACCGGAGCCGTCGGTGAACCGCAACGTGAACGTCGTCCGCCCGCTCGCCCACGCGCCCTACACGCACAACCCCCTAGACCGTAAATTCTCGCGAGCTCTCGACTACAAGCTGCGACGGTTGAAGGAAAAAGAACTCCTACAGGCGAACCTCAAACGCCCCTTGAGATCGAGAATGGCCATGGGGCTGCATGCCGTTTCGGATTCGGGCATCAATATGGCGCGAGGCAAGCTGGGCCGTTCGCGTCCACGCATCGAATCCCTGCCTTCCAACGAGCGTACGAAGATGTCGTCCAGGAACAACGAGAGCCCCTCGCCGCAAGGTGCTCGCGGGTCGAACGAGCGGCCGCGGTTCGTGACCACGGTGAAGTCGGGCCAGTTTCTCCTGCCACCGCCGGAGCTGGCGCGTCTGCTAGGTCTGGACACGTTGTACCCCCCACAGGAGCGCGATAAGATCGTATATTCGTACGCTAGCAAACCCAAGGCGGTCGCGGCGCGTACCAAACGCTCGTCAACGGAGAAGAAGCAGGAGAAGATGCCTAATGGTGATGTGAACAAACGCCCCGATGTTGGAGAGGCATTTCGCGGAGTGAGGGCTTTGATTGCGAGCGTAGCTGGCATGCGGCGCGACTTCGATGACAGGGTGTATGTTCTATCTCTTCTTACTACTATTGTATATATGTATCTATGGAAGGGTACTTACTCTTTATATAAGTATCGGATATATGTATACATATATATATATATATATATATATATATATATATATATATATATATATATATATATATATATATATATATATATATATATATATATATATATATATATATATATATATATATATATATATATATATATATATATATTATTATATGCGACTCGTGGGATTCACTAAGACGAATTTAATATACTTAATTTGTTGAAAAATGACGGCGACGTGGTTCGCCACCCGTCACGTCCTGATTCTCACGAGGGCGAGAAGCAACCAATGAAGAGCCGTTTCGTTCGATGAATAGTAGCGGATAGAGCTCTGTGGTCTCTGTGGGGGATAGGCGTGAATATATAAAAATACATGTCCCACTGCTGAGTACGGGCCTCTCCATTTCTGGAGGAACAGATAATAACCCACCACGCTTGTCGAATGCGTATTCGCTTGGCGGGGCTACCAGACTCGGAATAAACATCTGTAGGCCGTACATATATTTATTCCAATGCGGGGATCGAATACGCGACCATTGATTCCGTGGGCGGGGGGGGCCCCGCCACTGAGCCAATTGGTCGTCATTGCTTTATAGCCTCATTTAATTCACAAACAGTCGCACGATGAAAGAATAAAGCACCAATTGATTGGATTGAGTGGTGATATGTCATCCCCTTTCGATTACACTTGCCCCACGAATGACACACATCACGCTGCCAATGTCGGGTCTATGCACGGATATCCGGGTAAACATTTTGTGCGCTGTTTACTACGCTACCTATAGGAATCCTTCAGCATTCTATGTATATAATTTATATATTTATATATATATATATATATATATATATATATATATATATATATATATATACGGTTCGTTTAATTAATAAAAAAATTTTCATTGTTCGCGACCGTGGTTACCAACGATCAAAGCAGGAGCGAAAATATGGCAACCGTAGTTGCCAAAAGCGGGGCACTTAAAACCATTATATACCCTTCAAATTTAATTTTTTGTGTACTAACAAATGGGACCTTTGGTGTCAATTTATATATAATTTATAAATAAACTAAAACAACCACACAAAACTACTATTAACTAAATAGATCCTTTTTATACTATGGTCCATAACGTTCATTTAAACTTCATTCTCCTTTTGTTAGGTTTTAATTTAGATGATTATAACATTATGGTAGACGACAGTTTTGTTTTATATAATATCTTTGTCGTGTCATTTAAAAATAAAGTAACATGATCAATAGATAATATTAATAGAACTAGAAATTAAAATATATATTATTAGTAAGAACATAGACTCGTAAGCTAAACTTATATCAAAATTGTTAAAAACAACTCAGCTAATAGGTGAAATATGTAAATGTGAATGAAACCACCGTCCAGGGCGGGCGGGCGGCGCCCTAATTCCTCCCGGCCAGAGGTCATCTACCCTCGCACCGTTTATTCCTTACGTTTTGTCTCGTCATTAGAAATCTAGTTCAAATATTCGTCATTAGAAATCTAGTTTAAATGTAAGGAAGTCGACATTTATTTATATAAAGACACACAAATTTTATTTTTAAATTAGGAAATATAATTTTACTAAGTTTTCTCGACCTGAAAACTGTTCTGACTTTTCTGAATATTACTCAATATCGCATGTGTTGATGACAGGTTTTATTATCAAGTGCAGTGCACTTGATAATAAAACCTGTCTCTCGAACAAGAATAACATATATTTTAAAATTCAAGACACAAACAATTTTCTGCTAACGGAAACGTACTGATAGATATATTTATATGTATCATAGTATGATAGATAGATGTAGTATGATTTTACCGCCATCTAGTGACCGCAAACAAAACCAAATTATTGATCTAAATACATAATTAATTTTAAACACTCAAAACAAGTAATAGATAGATAAATAGATGTATTCGTTACTGTACACCAAAAATAAAGTTAACAATAATAGATTGTAATATTTTTATAGAAATGGCGGTCTTATCACTAATAGCGATTCCTTCCAGACCACCGTGGAATGGAAGCAATGTTAAAAAGATAATTTGATGTGGTTTAGTGATACATTATCTCGTTATGATTGTCGAAAAGAAAGAAAAAAAATGTAATAAATAAAGATAATAGCTATAAGCAAATGTATAACACACACATACGCACATACACATACATACATATACATATATACATACACAAATAATATAAAAAAATTAAAGTCAATGTTTACGTTTATATCCAAATATCTTATATAAAAGATTTTTTCTGCCATATAAAACAAAAACAAATTTATTTAATTAATGAATAAATATTTAAAAAACTGCATTAACATCAAGTTTAAAAAATGTATTTCACTTGAGTATAAAAAAGTGTTTTATTAACGATTGAAAAAATTTGAACAAGGTATATACATAAATAAATATAAATAGTTTAAAGTTCAATTTTCTACGTGCAGTTATGGTGGTTAAGGAAATTGTGCCCTACTATATTTTTTTAATAAAAAAAGAATATATTAATTTGTTACAGCGATGACATGGGTCCCCAGCGCAACATGATGCACGATCGCCGCGTAGTGCGCGGGAGCACCGTGGCAGCGCAGGCCCACGCAGCCCACGCACACGCTGCAGTAAGTGCATCCATACATCTAAGGCTGAGTGCACACGAGCCACTGACTGCAGTCACCGATGACTGCCGCACACCACTGCCACAGTTACAGTTATAGCTATCAGTGTTTCACCACATTTCATATCCCGCTCTCTGCTGTACAATCTTTCGATGGACTCCGAAAATTAGCTTATGTTATCGATAATACAAAGCAACATTAATTTCGGCGAAACGGTCCGAAGTAGAATTGTAACCTTCCCTATAACTAACTGTCTTTTTAATTTTATTTGAAAATATTCCAAACTTTTTACTACTCATCCATAAGACCATTATGGTATTATTTTAATTCTAGCTTGTATAGTTTTTTAAGTTACTATTTAATTTAATTTTTTTTTCAGTAAAAAAACACGCATTATTATTTTTCTATTTTGTTCGCTCGTCGCGGATCTTAGCTAAGTAAAAATTCTGACTGTCCACATATTAATTATATTATATGTGCACATTTAATCAGGTTTTATTTTCAATATTTCGTCAAGTCAAGGTGGACTTTACTTTGGTGGCACAGCTCTCGTGCGGTTTGATTGAAGCCGGAAGTAAACACAATGAAAACTGGCCTTAACGTGTTATTGCCAGCGCTCTGACTGGCAATTGGCAGGGTCAATACGTAATCACAATTACCCGAAGTTAGCGCAGTAGCAGTGGTTTACGGAATTGTTATAACCTGCATTAGTTTATAAGGTGGTATTGAGAGGACTATGCGTGCTATACTCCAAAAAAAATGTTGAAAAGTTCATTCATTCATTCATTCATTTAAATTAATGGCTTTCAATAGTGCCAAAATAGCACGAATGATTTCGCCAATGTCACGTAAAATGGTGAAGACACGAAGGAGGTTAATCAGTGTTTAAAAAGTTTGAAAACTGGATGCGTGATGCTGAAAACCGGGCAGTTTTAATTTTTTTTAAGGTTCTTATTAATCTAATAAAATAATATAATTTTGGAAATACAACAAAAGAACAAGATATAAAAAACTCAATGTAAGTCAATTCCTACTTAGGTCAACAAAGATAATTTATTTTATTATTATTACTATTTATATAAAATAATTACAAATACTATGAATATATATTGGGTTATTATTTTCCGCTTTATAAAACTAAAATAAATTGATTAAATTTAATAAGTGAATTTAATAAAACTGTATTTACATCAAGTGTCCACTACAATTTTACTACAAGTTTAAAAAAATGTATTTGAACTTATGTGGATGTAAAAGTATTTTTCTCTTCTTTCCTTTGATGGCAATTAGTTATAACTAGGCTTACCATACGTCCCGGTTTGACCGGGATAGTCCCGGTTTGAGATCCCAGTCCCGGCGTCCCTGTCAACAGCACCGACACCCCAACCAATCGTTCCCCCGCGCCCCGCCGCGCCGCCCGTGCCACCCGCGCCAAAGACGAAACAAAAGCGAGCGAGAACGAGTGATAACGACTGCGTTCGTGAGCGTGAAAGTTTATTACCTCAGTCGTCAGTCATTATTTGTGTTGTTTGTATTAATTGTACTTTGTCTCTTTTTCTTTTTAATAAAAAATATATTCACATTTATTAATATGTTTTCAATTCATAATAATTTTGATTGCATTTCAAATATGAAAAACACAAATTAAGCGAAAAGCAAAATGAAAATGAGCCTCTTTCTCTTCTGCGTCCCGGTTTGGCTCTTCGTAATTATGGTAAGCCTAGTTATAACTATTATGCCAGTGTTAAGTAAAATACAACAATATCAAATCTCTTGAAATATAACTAGTCAACTTATCACATTACGTCTTGATAAAATGGTGGCTATTCTACCAAAACTTTGTATGGACTTATTCAGTCAACTTAAAAAGTCACGATACACGCATTTATTTCATATTCACTTACACGCCTTAATCGAAGTATATTGTATAATACACCACCACAATGATTAAACAATATAATTGATTGAATAATATAAAATTATGAAAATTAAATAAAAACGCAACGTCACTGGTGTAAATTGGCGGGAAAACTCTTAAATGTATTTTCTTAACGATTGAAAATTTGAACAAGATATATAAATATATGTATATAGGAAGAGCGCGAATTCATAGTAGATAGATAGATTCATATATTTCCCTCTGCAATACACATGACCACAATTAAATTATTACATAATCAACAGTCAAAACCTCCACTCAAGCAGAGAAACTGATTTTCTGCCACCGTCCGAACCTCAGGTACTAGGAAAACTACAAAGGAAGTTCGACAACTCTTGCAAAGAAGATAAATGCGTGATTTACAGCGTATGTATGTCCCTTTCATGGCATAAATGAGACAAAATGGGGATCCTGTTAGTCGAAGAATGCCAACATAACCCCCCCCCCCCCACGCAAGCACCCCTCATGCAAGGCAGTTTCACGAACCTTAGCTCCAATTGAAAAATGTGATATTTACGGCCATGATCAAATTAGATTTTTCAATAAGTGATTGACGCTGTCTGTCCAAGCGAAGGTGCACCTGTCAGTTGTAAACGAATACAGACTCTCCGCTGTCAGTTTAAAGGTCACAATTGAATACGCGATTGGATGAAAATAATTTATAAAGTTTTAAGTTTCTGAGTTTTCGTGTTAATTCAATATGAATGTGATTCTATGCATACTTTTCCGAAACTAGATATATAGAATAATTTATAACCGTCCACTGCAAAATTGCCTTCCCTTACAATTAAAGGGATGTTGTAACACGTGTCAACATCTGTCTGCCCAGCAGTGGGGTATATATCCCACTGCTGGACACGAGGTACAGCAACAACCCTTAATTTTAAGGGAAGGCAATGTTTCAGTGGATGGTTATAAATTATTCTGTATATCTTGTCTCGAAAGAAGCTAAAGCAAGTATAAGTAAAGAGAAGTGTAGTGTATGCTTTTTTTATTTTAAAAGTTCAAAATAACGTTTTCATATTTAGTAGAAACGCCACTATTTTGTCAAGGCATTGTAGTTAGATTTTATACTTCAATTTACTTGATTGTTTTTTATTCGACCCTGGTATAATAGAATATAAATACATAAATATCGTCACGCCTGTCTCCCGTAGGTACTCCATACCATATACAAACCATAGTACTCCATCCGCCACGATCCCGACACACCTTCCTTGCTTCCTCCACACTCACCCAATATTTTCATCCATCCTTCCCCTCACATTCATCGTACCCGGGGGAGGCCGATCCCGGGGCGGTCAGCACGTTTGCGACTAAGCTCGCTCCTAGCCACGCATCCATTGGCACTGCAGACCGTGGATTTGCAAAGAGGAAGGAACATGGATAAAGAAAAAAGGCAAGAGAAAGGAAAGATGGATTTAGACAGGATAATAGGGATATGATACTACCGCAACGGAAGACAAGGAGTGATACAATAGTAGCTCGGGAGGCCGGGGTCGCGTACCCGTGTACCAATACCATAACTACCGGACTGGCGGCTAGGCAAAGATACTCCCTGATCCTCCCTGACTGGTAAGTATGTATTCATAACAAACCAGTCAATGGTGAACGAAACGAATGAACGATTGGTCTTTGAGTTCCTTGAAACAAGTCATTAATTTTACATGTCACAAAATGACTGAAATAACTTTGAACAAGATTATTAATGGAGTCAGGTGTTACTTTGCGGAAATCCATCACTATGTGGACAGTCAAGTTTTACTTAGCTAAGATCCGCGACAAGCAAAACAATAACAAAAACTTAATAATATGTGTTTTTCTGCTGGATGAAGTGGATTTATTTGGAACTTAAACCAAAAACTTACCGAAAATCGGCCATCAATTCTCCACCCACCAACCACTATACACAACACCAAACACACACTACCACTTTTCCATCTTGGAATCGACACGGAAGACAACCGAAAACTTTTCGGTTGTCTTCCGTAGAGTCTACTGTACCTGAGGATGCCTCGTGTTGGGACGAAAGACGTGTCGTTTATAAGATGGAAAAGTGGTAGTGTGTGTTTGGTGTTGTATATTTTCGGTAAGTTTTTGGTTTAAATTCCAAATAAATCCACTTCATCTAGCAGGAAAACACACATTATTAATTTTCTGTTATTGTTTTGCTTGTCGCGGATCTTAGCTAAGTAAAACTTTTGACCGTCCACATAACTTTGAAGAAGCAAATCGCTTGTTAAATTAATGTATATTTAAAATATTAGTTTAAAATTTATAAATAAAACTGTCCTATTATATTATAACATCATAAAAGAACTTTACAAAATTTATTAAGATCTCATGAATTATAAATTTATAACGTTAATTAACATATTTAGCCGTTTAATTTTACTAGATTTACTGATGTGCGTGTGGGTAAATACTAGGATTGCCATGCTTTCGGCAATTTTCGGAATTATCCTGAATTTGTAAGCTTATACTTAAAAACATTCTGGCTGGCGAATTTTATAAAAATTGGACAGGTTTTTTTTCTTAATTATGTATTTAAATAACATAAAACAAATATAATTTTTTTTTTCATAGTCTATCCCTCCTACTAGGCACGGAACTCCCAATTTTTGGAGGAATAGATATTAACTCCCCACGCTTGTCCAAGACGGATAAGCTGGGCACCCAGAATTAGAATAAATATCTGTAGTTAATAAATATATTTATCCCAACGCGGGACTCGAACCCGCGAACATTGTCGCCGAAGTCGATTTGATCTATTTATACTTATGACTCTAAGACTTTTTTGTATGTATAATAAATAACTGATTTGACAAATGTTTTTTTGTAAATGGTCAAAACTTTTCAAAGTACTACGTACTATGTAGTTTATTTCTTTTTATCCAAGCGGGAAGAACAGGAACAAGCGGTTGACCTAGTAATAAACGTTTTGATAGATTTTAAGAAGTTGATTGGTTAGATATAATATTGATACTGAATGATAGTGTGATGAAAAATAATGAAGAAGAATATGGAACAGTATGAGAACCTGGGTCTATTAGTATTAAAGTCTTTTCTTAAAGCTTGCTAGAATCTGTTGAGTTATTGAAACACCATCTGAGTAATAGATTTCCGCGAAATAACCTCTGAGATTTTTGTTTAAGTTCCAAATAAATCCACTTCGTCCATTAGAAAAACACACATTATTAATTTTCTGTTATTGTTTTGCTTGTCGCCGATCTTAGCTAAGTAAAACTGTTGACTGTCCACTTTTAATCTATGGTTGATCTTCTGCAAAAGTGCGACACTTCCCCAAAAGTGAGCAGTTAATATTGAGAAAAGCCCACAAACATACTAGTTAAAAACAATTAATTTTATTTAACTCCCAAAATGTCCTCTTATAAAATGTGTCACCCTACTCGCCTCGCTGTAGGAGGACTCTTATAACCGACGGTGACCTTCGAGTTAATTTGTGCGTTGTTGGTCACATTAACGGCGAGATTACTGACCCGATAACAGGAAGGTGACTTGGTTTGTACTTTTTAAACGATTTTTAAGACCTATGACGTCATTCGAGCTCATAGTGTAAACGTGAAGAAGAAAAAAGGAAAGAATTGGTATTACGTGGAAAACTTATTATTTCAAGCCTTTTCTTGAAGAATTTAAGGACAAGAGGCCACCAAATTAGGGACTGGGAGTTTATTACTTATATTATAAATCGATATAATGCCAGTGAATATCAGTATCACAAAACACGCCAAAAAAAAGGTTTCATTCCCCTATCCGAATCAATGGTAATGATGAAGTACGGTGCGTTTTTCCCGAAACTTCTCTCCAGGCCCCACTGCCCTGTGGAAACGAATAATAGGGGGTAACCTGGATTATTAATGTATTAGAGTGGAAAGTCCTTTCCAGTCCATAGACGTAAATAAGATCTTTTTTTATGGGATACGAAGGCAAACGAGCAGGCGTGTCACCTGATGGAAAGCAATCAACGCCGCCCATAGACATCCGCAGCGCCATAGGCAGTGCAGAAGTGTTGCCGCAGGAGAGGGGTTTGGGCCTCCGGAACTCAGCCGCTCACCGGACGAAGAGCCGTAGCTAAGCCACCACTCGGATGCTCGGACGCCGGTTTTCTGCGGGAGTATGGTACTTCTCCGTACGAGCCGGTCCATTCATGCTACAAACAAATAATATGCTATTCTTGACAAAGCATTCATCTGCAGCGTGGCTCTACCGCTACGAAGTTTTCGAGTTATTGAGAAGAATTCTGTTTTCAGCAATGTAATGTGTAGAACTACCACTCAAAATGAAATATTCCACAGGGGGATGGCGCGGCACGGTCGCGAAGACGAGCGCTGGCGAGGCGCGCGGCGCTGGCGAGACTTCGGCCTGCCACTCCACCACCCGCGCCAGGGCGGAAGCATCACCCCGTACAGACGGAGTACTACCTACAGGAGGTTCGTTGTACCATACACTGTCTACCTTAACTCTGTCTCTGGTCGATCCTTCACGACTGAAGATTGCGATCACTAGACTTCGCCCAGCGGTTCGTTAGGCTCTTCCATTTGTTGCAGTCGGCAGCCAATCACACCACGAAACTGAAGGTCTTGTTTTGCATTTGTTGGCCGAACCATGGAGTGTGGGTTAATAAATATAAACACCTATACATTATTTTAAATATAGATGTGTTTGGGGTTTAATTAAATAAATTAAATAAAGATAGTGGACGACCGATTGACCGACCGACCTTTGGTAACCCCCCCCCCTCCCCATCCGCATTTCCGTTCCTGCCCTTTCCTTTCTTCTCTATCCTTTCCCTTCCTCTCAGCCAATCCAAGCGTGCCGACCGTCCCGGGATCGGGTTCCCCCAGATACTATGGTGCCTTACCTCAGCATGCAGGGCTCTGCTGGGGCTGACCTCCATCCTCCCTTGCGGCTCGTGGGCTTCACTAAAGACGAATTTAATACACCAAATTTGTTGAAAATGACGGCGACGTGGTTCGCCACCCGTCACGTCCTGATTCTCACGAGGGCGAGAAGCGACCAATGGAGAGCCGTTTCGCTGTGATGGATGGTAGCGGATAGAGCTCTGTGGTCTCTGCCAACCCCTGCGGGGGATAGTTGTGAATATATGAAAAAAACATAGATAGCGAGCGCCCTGCACGGCTTCTCTGATTGAAATCATCCTTCTTTTTCAACACGAGCGCCGCCTGTGTATCAGCCGTTTGTTGACATCTTGAGACTGGACAGCCGCGCGAAATTCAAGATTGAACATCGGGGATATACATAAAACAAAATAATCCATCATAGATAGTTCTTCTCTGTCTGAAATTATGTGTAAAGAGACAAACGATTCCGTGTGCAGCTCTTCGAGAAGGGTGTGGAAATGGAGGTGGGCGTCCAGACGGACCTATTCGTGGACCGACCAGCTACTCCGGTGTACGTGCCTGCGAAGACTGGCGCCGATGCTGACACCCAGATTTACCCGGGAGACGTAAGATATTTGTATTCTTCGATAGCAATTAAGTTATAACTATTATGCCAGTGTCAAGTAAATTATTATAATATCAAATATCTTGAAATGTACTATTTAGCTTGTCACGTTAGGTCTTGATAAAATGGTGGCTATTCTACCAAAACCTTCCATAAGTCCATAAATCCATAGGTCCATAACCAGTGTCAAGTAAAATAAGTTAACATCAAATCTTTTGAAATAAAACTAGTCAAGTCGACCTTACGTCTTGATAAAATGGTGGCTATTCTACCAAAACCTTCTATAAGTCCATAAATCCATAGGTCCATAACCAGTGTCAAGTAAAATAAGTTAACATCAAATGTTTTTGAAATAAAACTAGTCAAGTTAACACGTTACGTCTTGATAAAATGGTGGCTATTCTACCAAAACCTTCTATGGATTTTATCAGTCAACTTGTAAAGTGACTTTTATACACGCATTTATTTGATATCACTTCACTTATACGCCTTAATCGAACTATATTACATAATACGCCACCACAATTAAAAATATATTTGATAATAAAAAAGATTATCAAAATGAAATAAAAATACCAAGCCCAAGATATTTGAAATATTAATATCTAAACTAAAATAACTAAAAAGGTTACCAATAAAATTCAATTACTTTTACGTCGTTTTTTTAATTATATCTAAATGTCGACCGCCACATCGGGCACTTGGAATCTGGCCACAATAATCTGTGCCACTCGCTGTAGTACTGACGTCGGGATGCCGTTAACCTAGCGGACGATAATTTCTTTAAGTTTTAAGATGGTCGTCGAGTTTGTTTTATAGATTTTACTTGTGAGGTACTCCCACAAAAAATCCATGCATCCATAGGCCGAAACGGCTTATTAATTTGCTAGAGAAGAAACCACGAAGAAGCTCTATGGTCTCTCTAGCAGTGTAACTAATAGTTGTAAGTAAAACCAACCACATTTATGGACGGCCGGCAACGCTATGTATTTCCTATGCTTTCCATCACGCAACACGCTTGCTCGTTTGCCTTCGTATCTCGATAAAAAATGAACAGTTTTATCCCCTTAATTTGTGAGAAAGATCACAAATGAGATTTTTTTTTATAAATTAAACCAGTCTTCTCTAGTCATTTCGAATCGATACATACAATAATGTAACCTTCAAAGACAAGCCTACAGATTTCTCGAAGGCCCGCAACACTTCTGTAATGTTGAATATCTATGGTGTTACAGATGTCTATGTGCAGCATTGATTGCTTTCTATCACGTGACACGTTTGCTCGTCTGCCTTTTTATCCCATAAAAAAAGTATCCAGTATGTACATTGATATTTATATTAAGACTAAAATTTGAGATTGATTAATAATAGATTGTAAATCGATTGATCGGCAGCTGTTCGACTTCGACCTGGAGGTGCAGCCGATCCTGGAGGTGCTGGTCGGCAAGACGGCGGAGCAGGCGCTGGCCGAGGTGGCGCAAGAGGAGGAACTGGCGACGCTGAGGGAACAGCAGCGACGGTACAACGAGCTCCGGGACGCTGAGCGCGCCGAGCGACAACGGCTCGCCGCGCAAGAGCTACGCCTGCACAATGAAAAGGTAACGTTTAACAGTAGTAGAGCCACGCTTCAGACGAATACTTTGTCAAGAATGGCATAATATTCGTCTGTAGCATGAATGGACCGGCTCGCCCGGGGAAGTACTACACTCCCGCAGAAAACCAGCGTCTGAGTGGTAGCTTAGGTACCGCGCTTCGTCCGGTGAGCGACTGAGTTCTGGAGGCCCAACACCTTTCCACTCCCTCTCCCCTTCCTCTCCCCCTCCCCTCCCCCTACTTCTCCTCTCCCCTCCCTCTCCCCCTCCCTCTCCACCTTCCTCTCCCCCTCCTCTGTCCCCCTCCCCCTCCCAACATTTTCATAGAAAACCGACTTGTAGGTCGTCAACTTCATTCGTTTAAAACCGAACGGCCAATTTTTCTCCTTTATCTACTCTTTGTCTCTCACTATATCGCCTTAAGTAGTCAAGACACCTGAATTTGGTGTCGGTGTTCATGGGTTTATGTCATTAAATAACGCTTGTGGATTTGCCTGCCTTCTCCATTAAAAAAACCCTATGTTCAAAACTGTAATTCAAACGAAAGTTTTCCTGGTTACGTATGAGGCTATCTATTAAGCTTAGTTCATACACATTACTACAATGTATAAAGAAAGAAAAAAGGCAACAAAAAGGAAACGCGCGGATTCGCCATTTATTCTCCGTCCGGAGGAACCTCAGCAAAATGGTGGCAGAAGCTTGATTAATGGCAGATTATCTTTTGAAAAATGAACTATGATTTCTTATGTCGAAAAATAGAATTCAATTTGCATAAGATAACTTACTGGTACCCCAAAACACAGTCGTAGCTGGTAACAATATTCATGACCGCTCCCAAACACGCCTCGCAGCATACTTCTCCCTTACTGGAGTATGAGGTACAAACTGATCCAATAGACCATAGCAGTATTTCGAAACCACCTACATGTTTTACAGGAACGACGAGTGTTGGAGGCTCGCGAGGCCCAAAAATCCGCGTTGGAGGCCCGACAGCGCGCGGCGGCCTCCGTGCTCGTGCAGGGCTACGTCGCTGAACTGTTGCCCGCGGTACTGGCTGGCCTCCGGGAGCAAGGCTACCTAGTGGAGAGAACGAGGGCCGGTATGGAATTAATAATAAAGAACATATTTTACTTATTTATTTATACCTTTGCACCAAGTGCACAGCAAGCGAAGCTAATGCCATAACGCATTCTCTAACAACCAACTTGCGGGCGTAATTGAGAAAATTGGTTTGGAGGTGATGCAACTTGACAAAAATAAACTATATATATATATATATATATATATATATATATATATATATATATATATATATATATATATATATACACATATGGTATAATGAAAATATATAATGGATACTAGCTTTTCGGGGCCCCGCTTAATATAAAATAAACTATATAACACTTACTGA
Source organism: Baronia brevicornis (assembly GCA_031353405.1). Lineage (NCBI taxonomy): Eukaryota > Metazoa > Arthropoda > Insecta > Lepidoptera > Papilionidae > Baronia > Baronia brevicornis. The sequence continues at coordinate 114,844 of JASFAT010004359.1, read as the reverse complement.
TATAAGTTATTATAGATTACACATAAAATACATAATCTTACATATGTATATACCTACACAAACATACATATGGTATAATAAAAATATATAATGGATACTACCTTTTTGGGGGCCGCTTAAAATAAAATAAACTATATAACACTTACTAATATAAGTTTGACTACACATAAAATACATAATCTTACATATGTATATACCTACACAAACAAACATATGATATAATGAAAATATATAATGGATACTAGCTTTTCGGAGCCCGCTTAAAATAAAATAAACTATATAACACTTACTGATATAAGTTTGACTACACATAAAATACATAATCTTACATATGTATATACCTACACAAACATACATATGGTATAATGAAAATATATAATGGATACTAGCTTTTTGGGGCCCGCTTAAAATAAAATAAACTATATAACACTTACTGATATAAGTATGACTACACATAAAATACATAATCATACATATGTATATACCTACACAAACATACATATGGTATAATGAAAATATATAATGGATACTAGCTTTTCGGGGCCCCGCTTAAAATAAAATAAACTATATAACACGTACTGATATAAGTTTGACTACACATAAAATACATAATCTTACATATGTATATACCTACACAAACATACATATGGTATAATAAAAATATATAATGGATACTACCTTTTTGGGGGCCGCTTGAAAATAAACTATAATATATAATACTTACTGATATATGTTTGATACATATATACTAAAATACATAATCATACATATGTATATACATACACTAACATACATAAGATATAAAAAAAACATATAATGGAAACTAACTTTGTGGGGGCCGCCGCAGGCTCAAAGCTACGCGAGCGTAAATAACTTGTATCTGTATGTAATCTGGATATAATTGTAAATGATCACTCAAAAACAGTCAGTTTCAACGCTGTACAACACTTTCGATTGGTCATAGAGCTGTGAGACTCAGATCATTCGACGCATTATTTTTTTCTGATGCGAATATGCAATAAACATTTTTGAAATGTGTCATTTACAACGTTTTCGCTTTATTGGGTCGATATTAGAGGCATATCCAAGCATTGAACAGCCGCAGGCTGTTGATAACTCTGACTATCTTTCTTTTAAATCTAAGTGGTTTTTACATCAGTTGGTAAAAGTTGGAAGTGCACTGAAATAATCCTGACCAAGAAGACAAACATTATATCTGTCTTCATCACTTTTGAGGGTTATCGATAAACGAACAGATAATCAGAGGTCAATTTTAGCCTCAAACGATACCGCAAACCTTGCAAAAACCTGCACTTAATTCCTATTTACCATTGCAGGTGTTAATGAGGAGTTCATGCCGTGGCTAGTCCAAGAAGTGTCCCAGGAAATAGAGTCGATCATCACGAGTCGTGACGTCATCACAGGTAATTTAAAAAATTGAAACAACAATACCTTTTTGGCCAATTTGTAAGCGTTGCACCTACGATCTGAGGTCATTGGACGCATGCACTGCACTTCAAAAAACCTGTTATCCATTCTTTCCACATGTCCTGCCCAACGTAAACGTCCACTTTTAATCGGGGTTAATACAGGGGTAACTATGAATTTGTGAGCTCATCTGTTCAAGTGACTTCTTTAAGTAGCAATTTATAGTGGAGTCGTTAATGTTTGGAGTACTGTGTCTCCGCAGAGATTGTTCGTGACGTGGTAGAAGCACGCGCCCACCTTCTGCTGAACGGGCTGCGGGGTGAGGAGGAGGGGGGAGCCGTCTCACCGCCCGAGAGCATCACGCCACCCTCGACCGTCACCCAGGAAGAGGCGGAGGAAGGTCGTTGTTATTTTATTAGTAAAATAACCCTAAGAATCATGTAATCCTAGTACAGGGTGTCAGGTGTCAGAACTAGGTCGAATAATCAGTAAACGCATGCTTACTGATTATTCTCCGCCAATATTGAGAGAACATCCTGACTTCACTTCACGCACACGGTTCCAACAAGATGGAACTCGGAAGATCCCGCTCTTCTGTGCAAAAGTTATTGAATTTTATTTATATGTAGAATTTTAATTATTTAGGTTTCGATATCAAAATTATTATTTTAAAAATTATTATTATTTTAATAATTCATTTGCTGTAAGTAGAAAATGACTTATTTTGGTTTCATACACCGTTCGAATGAAACAAACCTGCGTGGAATGGTCTCGGTTGTTTTCATTCATTTTTTTTCATTCATTTCGTCATTCAACGCAGTTTCTTTTTCGGTTCAAATGGTCTTTCTTTTTCGGTTAAAAAACCACGATACGTCATTTTCTATTCACAGCAAATACATATTATGTCTTCTGAATCTTCTTGAAATTCGGTTTTCAAATCAACGACAGAAAACATGTAATCGTGCTATGGTACACCCTATATATTCGTGAATGAACGGCGCGGACCTTCTGTACACATTTATTTGGTCGTATCGATACACATTTGTTACCGACTAGCAAGTGCAAGCTAGCAGCCGGTGCTTGCAACCCCGACGGGAGAGACAAGCCGCCGTCACACCGCACCGCGCGTTTCGTTGCGATTCGTCGCGGGCACCACGTGCGCCGGTGCCAGCCGCGTCCACAATACCTTCCCTATTAGTCCGCTATTCACTTAAACATTCGGCTTATTGTAATTTTATTGATGCAAAGTCGACGCGGCAACCGAACTGAAATGCACTTTATGCGTATACGTAAAGTGTAAAATTTTGTTTGTGCGGCACTCGCCAGGGGTTCCAAAGCGGTCGACACTGCGGTCGCGCACAATTAAGATTGATACGGTGTGATGACATTATGACGTCACAGCCGCACGTGCGCCCCGCGGCGAGGGCGGGCGGGCGGCCACTGACCATGTTAATACTCCACTTGTGAACTCCCAAAGCGAATAATACGCGCAATCAAAATTAATTTTGTTGACGGCGAAAACGTTTTGACAATCAAAGTGTGAAACGAAATAGGTAAAAAATAATGCGTAAGCGGTGTTCGTGGACGTGGCATTATTCTGACATTTTTTTTAATAGGATAGGAAGGCAAACGAGTTCTTTTCTTGCAAGAAATTGCCCGCTTCAAAGCAGATATCCAGAGCTAGTAATTTATAAGGCAATAATAAGACCTGTTCTAACATACGGATGCGAAACTTGGGCACTCACCACAAAAAGGCTATTTGTTTTTATTCACCGCGAACATTTAAAGTATTCGTTAAATTTTTGGGGAAAAAATATTATTCAAAACTAGCATGTAGCGTTAAAAAAGAGTTTGCGTACACTTATGACTTTCTATACATCCTACAAAAAAACATTTTTTATAAAAATATAATATATTAATAATAATGAAATTCTAAACTTAATCTTTAAATAATGATGTAATTTACATTACGGAAAAGCGGAGGAGAATAACTACTTGAACATACTTTTCCCGCCAATTTATTTACATCAATGCCGTAGTTTTTATTTCATTTTCATAATTTTATGTTATTATCAGTTATATTGTTTAATTGTGGCGGCGTATTATGCAATATAGTTCGATTAAGGCGTATATATGGAATAATATGAAATAAATCCGCGTATCATGGCTGTATCTTTATAACTATTTAAGTTGTCTGCAAATGTCCATAGTAGGTTATGGTAGAATGACCGCCATTTTGAAAATTGAGATGAGTATAGAGTTAATTTAAGAGCTGTTATAAAGTTTTTGGTACTACCTTCGCAACTACATACATAATATTGTATGTGTCAGTTGCGGTAAGTTTTTTACCAAAAAATTTATTTTCCAAAAAACCTATAACTAAAAATGTTTTAAAATTGTTAACGCTGGCATTCCATTGTTATGTATTTTTAATCACCGCGAACGAATAATATAAATGTTATACACTGTCATTTTTATGACCCTAAATGTACTATTGTGTTATGAGAATGTATACAAAAAGTTTTAGTTACAAACGGGGGCGGGGGGGGGGGGTAGTGAAAAGGCAAATCATCGAGCGACCCCCCACTCGTGCGTGCGTTAATTCGCGTAGAGTGTCGCTAGCTCTCGGTGGATTTAACCGCGCTATCCGATCCGATCAAAAATTAAGATAAGCCATACGTACGGACCGCGTTGCACTTGCGGCCATGTGGAGTGTCCGCGCACACGTGTGAGATTTACACGATAAGGATATGGAGCCAGTATAATGGCAATATTGATTAATTTTCATAAAATACAAAATAGGAAAATTAATTCAAAATTAATATATGAATTTCACATAATTTATTTTACGTGCGTTTAAGTTTTTTTTTATATATATATTCACGCCTATCCCCCGCAGCGGTTGGCAGAGACCACAGAGCTCCATCCGCTACGATCCCGGCACACCCTCCCTGCCTCGTCCACTCTCATCCATCCTTTCATCCATTCTTCCTCTCACATTCACCTCAGCGAAACGGCTCTCCACTAGTCGTTTCTCGCCCTCGTGGGAATCAGGACGTGACAAGTGGCGAACCACGTCGCCGTCATTTTTCAACAAATTAGGTATATTAAATTCTTAGTGAATCCCACGAGCCGCAAGGGAGGATGGAGGTCAGCCGAGCAGAGCCCCCATACTGAGGTAAGGTAGTACCCGGGGGAGCCTGATTCCGGGACGGTCATGATTTTAAGTTTTTTTGATTCCGAAAAAAATGATCGCTTTCGAAAAATATAAATAAAAATGAAGGCATCGTCCTTCTTTCATTTAATAGCAATCGATAGCGCAGTTATTACAAATCCATTATAAATCTGTTCCACTTCCACAAATATCAGATAAATTTATAATTCGATCTGCACAGTCTCTACTAAATTAAATTAGTGAAAGTCAGCATAGGGCGTTCGTGTTCAAATAAAAGTAATGGACTCGTGGAGGATGATCGGCGTCGAAGCTGGACAAACATGTCTCTCTGCTCTCGCTGTCACTCTGAACACTCAAAAATTCGCTAATGTCGATCCTAATGGACCGGTATACATCGTGTTAACGGTCAGCGCAATAAGAGTTATAAGACGAATGCTATAGAGTTCAATTTCGACCAACGCTCATCGTGTTTGTGCAGCTGCTTGCAAGCACGTCACCTCCGCACAATGCGGTAGTCCCGTAAAGAGCTTAAACGTTACAATTTGGAGCGCGGAATTAAAGTGCGAGGCACCGGCCGATACTGCGACCCGACGTTTTTGATACTTGTCCAATTTTATCATATGACTAGTTGTTTACAACTTGACCCACATTTATAATTTTAAATAAATTTATATTTTCACGTACAATCATTGAAATGTGCTGAGCATTAAGTAGCTCGAATATTATTTGCAATTTTTTGTTCACGTGAAAGCCCCATCAAAATTGTTTTGATTAACAGAAAAATGCTTTGACTAACATTTAGAAAAACGATGTTTTGTGTATTCATTAAAAAATTACAATACATGCAAACAAACATATTAATGAGCGAGCAAAGAAAAGAAATATATATAATATAGCTACAGGCAGAAACTTTTAAATTTTTGATAGACCTTACATGTATGTATTTTTTTTAACAGCCCATATTGGCGAGGTTACCAGACTCAGAGTAAATATTTATAATCCATACATATATTTATTTCGATGCAGAGATCGAACCTGCGACCTCGCCACTGAGCCAATTGTATGTGTTTATGTAGTATCTAATGACTCTTATACGTTAGCTAATAAATCAATTTAACTCTTATTGTGCAGTTCGCTTTCTTAAGTAAAAAGCGTAGGTTTGATTCCCGAATCAGGATAAATATTGTCTGACCTGTGAAATATTGTCTGAAATATTTTGATTGTTGAATGTGGATTTGTCCTAGCAATTTTTTTACAATCATGTCCAGTGTATATTATAAGTGTAAAGAGTTTTTTAATTTGTAAGTAGTAAACCAGGATCAAAACATGTCATTCGCGTTATTCAGTGCGTTGCGGCCGGTGGTCGGAGCGATTTTTTTTTTACAATTTAAATTACAGATTAACTGGAGCCGAAATTAATCGCTCAATCGCAACATCGCTTATGCAAACATGTTGGCAGATTGACGCGCCTCGAGGGCACTATAATAAAACTATTATTTATAATTGTTGGGCTCCAGTTACCATAGCATTTTAATTTTCATACTAGAACGAAGTGACATAGCTTTTTGTGACAGATTTGGATACATCAGCAAAATAAATAATAAATATAGAAAAATAAATATTAAAATAAAAATACGTAAGCAACATACGCCATCACGTATTTGCTATTTGAGAACGTATGCTTATTTATATATGTTTTGCTGTTCATATATTTGGCTTTATGTAATTAGGGTTGTAAATTTTTTTCGGGGACAAATATAATATTCAAAAAACTTTTCTAAACATCCTACAAAAGAACATTATTTTTTAATAAAATTTCATATATTATTAATAATTATATTCTTAACTTTATCTTTAAATTATGATGTATTTTACATTACGGTAGAGCGGAGCAGAATAACTACTTGGACGGACTTTTCCCGCCAATTCACATCAGTGACGCAGTTTTTTTATTTCATTATCATAATCTTATGTTATTATCAGTTATATTGTTTAATTGTGGTGGCGTATATAGTTCAATTAAGTCATATAAATGGAGTAATATGAAATAAATTCGAGTATCATGTCTATTTAAGTTGTCTGCAAATGTCCATAGAAGGTTTTGGTAGAATAGCCGCCATTTTGTCAAGACGGTAACGTGAGCTGAGTAGTCAATTTAAAGATACTTGTTGTTATCGTATTTTACTTGACGCTGGCATAATAATTATAACTAATTGCCATCAAAGAAAAGAAAATATACCTGACGTTGGTTCTGGCCCACTACGAAAATGGTACTTCCCCTAACGAAACAACTCATTCTTTAATCAAAGTATCATTGTATAGAGTGTGGATCTTTTTTTATGGTATAGGAAAAAAAACATCGTAGTGCCACAGGCATTGGAAAAATATTGCTGGCGTTTGAGAAATGTGTAGGCTTGTGTTAGGATCTATATTTGTTAATATTTAAATAATTAAAGAAGCGTCATAGGTCGTTTGGTAGATGTAAAACATTGACGATGGTTTGTTATCTACCGTATGCTCAAGGCTGCGTGTAAGTGACAGAGTCGACTACAGAGTCGAGTGGAGAGGAGCGTAGCCTGAATCGAGACGACGTCTCGTTCTACGATTTTACTGCCATACCCCGCGATAAGATGTTTCACATAAATCAAAAGAATTGTGCTAAGGATTTAGCAGAACGAATACAGCCGCGGATTATTTTATCCGGCCTGGGCAAAGCAGGTGCAAAGTGAGATGAGCGTGACATAAATCCCTTTTGAATTGACTGGCGAACTGAAGTGGGCCTTTAGCGCGTGTGTTGCGTGGATATTTTAATATGTACCATTTTAAAGAGGGGCGGAGTCTGTTCAACCCGCTCCATATACATATATTCCACTTTATAAACTCCTTTGCAAAAGAAAAGCGGGCGATTTTGTTTTTTCTAGATTGTTGGTAATAATTTATTTGTATTCTTCGATGGCAATTAATTATAACTGTTATGTGAGTGTCGACTAAAATATAATAATATCAAACATCTTGGAATGTATTAGTTTGCTTGTCACGTTACGTCTTGATAAAATGGTGGATATTCTACCAAAACCTTCTATGGGCTTTTTCAGTCGGCTTAAAAAGTCACAATACACGCATTTATTTCCTATCATTTCACTTATAAGCCTTAATCGAACTATACTGAATAATACACCACCACAATTAAACAATATAACCGATAATTATATAAGATTATAGAAATGAAATAAAAACACAATGTCACTAATGTAAGTTGGCGGGAAAAGTCTCGTAATAATTTAGTTCTAAACAGGTTTTAATAGCCAAACCATGTTACTGGCACTTGATAAAGAGTCTGGGTATGAAAAAAAATTAATTCCAAATTCGAAGCTTTTGTTTTTTAAAAAATAATCCCTCTTTTATTTTGTACATTAAGGTAAATTAAAAAGAAATTCGTACATTTTTGTTTTTCGCTTGTTTTATTTTTCGAGGTTAGTTACGACAATAGACCAATAGCTCTACAATAATAGTTAGTAAGGATCGACTCACGACTTGAAGTCAAAAGTTCGTATCCTCAATTGGACTATCGATGTAAACCATTTTCTAGAATAAGCATTATTATTTTAATCGTGTAACGCGGCTATAGAAGTTAGACTATAGAAAAAATTATCTCAAAATAATGGTGTTTCTTTTTCAAAAGACGATTTTTTTTAAAAGAGAAAAATAATAAGGTGTTTTTCTCGTTACAGAAGTCCCTCAGTAGCGGCATCGCTAGCTTGTCAACAAGTCAGTGAAGTTATTTCGTCCGCGCAGTTTTTGGATATATTTACATAGACTTTTTGAATATATAATTTTGTGAATAAAACAAATTCAACGGATGTGAAGCTCGTCTATTATTTTTATATCAAAAATTGAAATCGATCGTATCGATGGTATCGATTTTTTTTTGCGATAAAACTGTTACATTGTGATTTATAAACTTTTGTTATTTAGTTTTTCGAATACGTCTCCTGGCGTACTACATAAAAAAAGTAATATAAAATAAATTCAATTGCTACTTTTTTCCAGCGATCTACACGCTTTGCCACTAACGGCATTTACTCATAAATTTATATCCTGCTAAATATCATATAGAAGAGAATGTGACTCCCAAATAAAACTAAAATTAATTATTATTAGTAATAATAATAATAATTCTTTATTTGTATAATGTGAGGTTATAACAAGATGAAAAAAAGAGACGTATAAAAGCTCCATCACATTGCCACTTACGGCGTATAAATTTCATTAATAATGACACTCTATTAGAAATAACTAAAACAATTATTACAAATCTAAATACATAGCTACATTATTAAAATATCATTAAAATTATAATTTATTATTACATTTATATATCACTTTTTACTTTACACTATATATTTATCTATTATATACATTTGATCGACTCTTTAAAGCAAATAAATCTTGAATATTATAAATATTGGCATCTATTAGCCATTTATATTTATTTTATTTAAATCTATATATATATATATATATATATATATATATATATATATATATATATATATATATATATATCATCATGTCGATTCAGTCAGAATTTTTACTTGGCTAAGATCCGCAATAAACAAACACAAGTAGAAAAATAATAACGTGTGTTTTTTACTGGAGGAAGTGGAATTTGCTGGGAAGTAAAAATTCTGACTGTCCACATAGTAATGGATTTCCGTAAAGTAACTATTGACTCTATGAATCATCTTTAAATTAATTAATTAATATTTGAATAAAAAAACTGTATTAACATCAAGTGTCGTTCAATACAATTTTAGAAAAATGTATTTGTATTATAATAAAAAGTATTTCATTAAAGATTGAAAATTTGAATAAGATATATAAATATACATATATAGGAAGAGTGTGTACTAACACTTGGAATTGAATTAGATTGCATATTCCAGATATACAATATATGTATGTAATAAATCGCCTTAGAGAAGCATGGGGGTAATGTACATTCTTCTAGCAAATAGGAAGTGCCCCAGCATTGCGATATGTATGCGTTGTAAAAAAATGAACAAAAGATTATAAACCAAGCATATAAAAATGATGTAATAATTTGTTTTCAACCTTTAAAAAAATGTACTATTGTAAATTATATTCTCTAGTATCACTTTTATATAATATATGTTGAAAAAATAAAAGCACGCACAAAAAAATATTAACTCAAGAAAGGCAAACGAAGTCTGTTCGAATCAATTTTTCTATTTTTTATGGGATAGGAAGGCAAACGAGCGGCGTGTCACTTGCCGCAGTGCCGTAGGCAGTGCAGAAGCGTTGCCGGCGTGTATAGGAGGTCACTATGGGAGGGGGAACTCAACCGTTCACCAGTCAAAGCGCAGTAGCTAAGCTACCACTCAGACGCCGTCTGCGGGTACTTCCCCGGACGAGCCGGGCCATTCATGGTACAAACAAGTAATATGTCATTCTTGACAAAGTATTCGTCTGCAGCGTGGCTCTACAACTCTGAAGAACTCTCTACTTCTCTATTCTTCATTTACTATAAAATATACTTGATGTTAAAATTTACCAAAAACTATCTAATTCCCACTTATGTTCGCGCCTTTTTAAGTCGCTTATTATTATAATTTAAATATAATTTATACAAAAAATATGAATTTTGTAATAAATTGTTAATGTTAAATGAAACATTCGTGTACGTTGTATTTCGTAGAAAATGTTAAATAAATTAAATAGTCATTAATTGCTATAAAAATAATCAGTAATTGATGGCACAGAGCAGTTCCTCACAGACACTGTCCTCTCGTCGAGTGTCAGATGATTTGCTTTCTGTGTCATCGATGTGCTCTGTTGTACTATAAACAAATACATTATATATGATATAGAAGAAAGGCAGTTTTATTTCTCGATGTATCATTATGTTCATTTATATTTCCAAGCGATATCTTCAATTTAGCAAGAACTGATAAAAGGGTCGACAGGGGAAGACCAAGGAGAACATACCTTGACCAAATTGCCGAAGTTCTTAATAAAGATCAGGTCAAGAGCACCCTTTAATAGCGAGCTTGTACAAAGAGTGATGAGTGTGGAGGATGTTTGCCGAGATCGTAGCAGATGGAGATCTGTGATCTCTGCCTACCCCTACGGGAAACAGGCGTGACGATGTGTATGTCATTATGCTTATATTAGATCTAGAATGTTCGGTGACAGAATTAGTTTTTCCAACATTTTATGAAGAAGAGAAGAACATTTTTTTTAAAATATGTCACATAAATATTGACCGCTACGTCGGGCACACTCTTGAAATCTAACCACAACATATAGTGCCACTCGCTGAAGTAGTGAAGGCGAGATGCTGTTAACCTCGCGGAAGATATTTTCTTTTAGTTTTTTTTAATGGGGTAGGAGGGCAAACGGGCAAGCGTGTCGCCTGATGGAAAGCAATCAACGCCGCCCGATATCCGCGACACCGAGTCACGGAAGCGTTGCCGGCCTTTTAGGCATGTGTAGTAGGTTTTGAAGCTGCCAATGTCGTATAGGTAAAACCGCCGAAAGTAGCTGATTCCACAGAGTGGTGGTGTGTGGAAAGAAGTTTCGAGAGAAGCACACCGTAGTGCACTTATCCAGATGGTGGGGATGAAACTTTTCTTTGCGGCAAATTGCGGTTGTGTAGTGCCGAGATAGTCGTCGGGTTTGTTTCGTAGACTTTATTTTTAAGGTGCCCCACAGAAAAAAGTCCACTGGGAGAGATCTGGTGACCTAGGTAGTCAGGGGATATCGTCTATATTTCATTTTAATAATCTAACATAATACATTTAACAAAAAACTAAAGCGTATAAGTGGAATGATATGGAATTGCTTTTTATTTTGATTGCAAAACTCCATAGAAGGTTTTGGTAGAATGACCGCCATTTTATCCAGATATCACGTGATAAGCTGACAAGTAGATTTCAACTTTCTTGATGTTATTATATTTTACTTGACAATGGCATAATAATTGTAGCTAATTGCCATAAAAGAAAAAGAAGTACAGTTCTTTAGTTTTATTTTTAAAAGAAGGCATGCTTTGACTTTTCCCGCCAACTTACATTTTGTGATGTTGTGTTTGTATTTCAATTCTATAATCTTATATTACTATCGGTTATATTGTTTAACTGTGGCGACTTATTGTGGAATATAGTTCGATTTAGGTGTATAAAGTCGCCGACATAGCTGGTCACGTTTGTCGGAGATACGACAATCGTTGGAGCAAACGAATGCTGGATTGGAGACCGCGTCTCGGTAAACGTAGTGTGGGACGCCCCATAGCTAGATGATGCGACGATCTGCGCAGGGTGGCTGGCAGAAACTGGATGCGTGAAGCCGAAGATCGGGCTTCATGGGGGAGGCCTATATCCAGCAATGGACTGCCGCAGGCTGTTGATTGAAGGCGTATAAGTGAAATGCTAGAAAATAAATGCGTGTATCGTTCATTTTTAAGTTGAGTGAAAAAGTCCATAGAAGGTTTTGGTAAAATAGCCACTATGTTATCAAGACGTAACGTGACAAGCAAACTAATACGTTCCAAGATATCTGATATTATTATATTTTACTTGACACTGGCATAATAGTTATAACTAATTGCCATTAAAGAATTCAAAGAAGGCTTGCTTCGAGCTTTTGTTATGTCAAGATTTTGCATTAAGATCATTTTATTCTTTTCATTTATGTATAGTTTCATTTCGCTCTTTTAATTATAATAGCATTAAAATCATTTTCTTCTTTCCATTTGTGTATAGATTCATTTTGCTCTTTTAAATAAAATAGCATTTGGATCATTTTATTCTTTATATAGTTTCATTTTTTCTTGTTTTTTTTAACATTCTAGTACTCTCCTGGAAGTTACCTCGGTGCGAGTTTTTTTCTATAATTTCAATTTTTGAGTTTTTATTTGATTGTGTGATTCACTTGACACTAGCAGACATCACTGATATTTGCCATAATCAAAGAATTGAATTAAATTGAAACTAATAAAGCGATAAAACTACACATAAAACCGGTATGGTGAGAAGGAACTTGAAAGAGAAGATTTTCAGATTGTTATTGCATTGTTATAATGAATTCGTTAATTTCCTCGGTTCTTAATGCCGTCACAGGTTTTAATGAGGAAGCAATAGAGTTTTAAAAGCAGGTTACCGCACCACTTGTGTAAATAGATTTTAATATTGTTATTAGAGGGTGATTTTGTGTTCGCGAATATTTTGTTTGCGGGGTCCGTAACAATATGGGTGCGATTGTAAGGGAGGACTTAGGGCGGGACTGAGGGCGTAGCCCTCCCGCGTATATAGAACGGGAGTGCGGCGCGGGCGCCACTTGTCTTCCGTGACCACTGGTGTTGACACCTGTTGCTGTATCAGTGTCATTGCCAGTCTGTACTGTACTAGGATAGTAGAAGACAGTTAGTGTTACTAAAGTTCGAAGCAAGCGCTCACAATACCAGCCACAAGCGATGCGGGCGTTGGCGCGTAGAGGGTTACGGTGCGGTAGCGGTTCACGTGCGTTTTTACTGCGGGATCTTCGCGAAGCTCTGCAAGATGCTTTACTTACTCCAAACAACGTATGTATTGAAATTTATGCCACTTTTTCATTTCCTGCTATAAGTTTTATATATCTATATATATATATATATATATATATATATATATATATATATATATATATATATATATATATATATATATATATATATATATATATATATATATATATATATATATATATATATATATATATATATATATATATATATATAACCGATTGGCTCAGTGGCGGGGCCCTCCGCCCGCGGAGTCAATGGTCGCGGGTTCGATTCCCGCATCGGAATAAATATTTATATGGATTTATAAATGTTTATTCCGAGTCTGGTAAACCCCCCAATCCGCATTTCCTTTCCTGTCCCTTCCTTTCGTCTCTATCCTTTCCCTTCCTCTCCGCCAATCCACGGTCTGCCGTGCCAATGGATGCGTGGCTAGGGGCGAGCCTAGTCGCAAGCGTGGCTACCGTCCCGGGATCGGGCTCCCCCGGGTACTATGGTGCCTTACCTCAGCATGCTGGGCTCTGCTGGGGCTGACCTCCATCCTCCCTTGCGGCTCGTGGGATTCACTAAGACTAATTTGTCGAAAATGACGGCGACGTGGTTCGCCACCCGTCACGTCCTGATTTTTACGAGGGCGAGAAGCTACCAATAGATACCAAAGAAATAATTGAAATCATATTTTTCTTTGTTGACTTAAGTAGGAATTGACTTTATTTTTTTTTATATATTCCTTGTTTTGGAGAATGGCGACTTACTTCTCAGTGGTGACGCTATCACTTACGACGTCGATGGTCAAACCATCGTATCGGGATAAATATATATAAATTATGTATATGGCCTTCATATATTTATTTGTTTTTATTGAGTCTGGATACCACGCCAATCCACCCAGGACATGCGTGGTACGATTTATGTCAAGTAATTTCTTACCACGTACCACTTTTCTTTGTGGTGAGTTGTGCGGTGTTGGAATTTAGCGGCCAAATTCATTTCAAACAATGTCTCAAAAGAGCATTGCCCATAATAAAATCGATTAAAAATACTGAGCGATGAGATGTCCCTCTGCATTGCTAAAGAATCTAGCCCTTCTGTGAGATCTTGGTTATCCTTAGAAAACTGATTTTGGGAGTAGACGAGATCTAAAAATCGACCCCTATTAAGTAACACAAGTTCTTGTTTGAAACTTTCGAGATACGTGTAACAAGAAACACCAGGCACACACATCTCCTCATTGATTAAAAATTTGATTGTTTACTTTACATGTTATTAATTACATATTAGGGTAATTAAATTTCAACATAAAGATATTTTGCATAAAATTATTGTGTAACAATGTAAAATTATTTTAATAAATGTTGGAAATCATAAAATAAATGTACAAACACAGTAACTAATAGATAGTTTTATTTTAATTTAATGAAAATTACTGTTTTATCGGTCGATGGAGTTTTCGAAAAAATTATATAGGGGGTCGATGATCAAAAGAAGTTTAACAACCCCTGGCCTGTATCGTTCATAGAAAACTCTGACTGTGCAGGTGTATGTAGAATTAGACGGCAGCGGTAGACTGGCGGCCCGCGGCGGACCCGCTGCGGTTGCGGTGCGGGCCCGTCTCGCTCCGGCACCGCCCGCGGCGCATCTGCTTCTCTGCGTCACGCCCCCCGCACCCCTCGCAGCCCCCTCCCTGGCGCTAAAGCTGGCCACAGAAGCATCGCCTCTGCTGGAACTACAGCTGTGGTTCGACGAGGCAGCGATAGCGCTACTCCGTCTGCCACACCTCACGCTACGCAATATACAAGGTCAGTTACTCTCACACTAAGGCCGGCCGTACACGGGCACCTTGAAGCACTTAGTAACGACTGCTTCAAGCGGCGACCGCATAGTAAACTACTGTCTTCTTTGTACACACATTAACGAAACCGCTCGAGCAGCAACTCTCCAATTCCCAATCACTATCAACAACACCAAACACACACCACCACTTTTCCACATTGCATACGACAAATGTTTCGCCTCAACACGAGGCCTCATCAGGCATAGTAGACTCTACGGAAGTCAGGTATAGAAGACTTAACGATTGTTGTTTTTCTGTTTTTGTTTGCTTGTCGCGGATCTTAGCTGAGTAAAAGTTTTGACTGTCCACAAACTGAAATAGAATTTATCTTTGTTGACCTAAGTAGGAATTGACTTTAATTTTTTTATATATTACTTATTTTTTATATTACTCGACATTATCCTACGATTTTTATTCTTGATGAAAATTGACATTTTTCAAACAGGTAAAAACAGTTATGTTTGCCACGACTGCGGAGCAGAGTTTGCCCAGCCGAATCCGCTCAAAGTCCACCTGTTCCTCTCATGCGGGGAATACACGCGCTCCGCCTTCTGGGACCTCTGCATACAGCGATTGGATACTTCGAAGAGCAACGTCGAGCACTCACCAGGATCGGCCTTTCGACCATACGCTTTAGCAGACGGGATATGGACAGCGCCTGCATCAGCACCGCCTCTACCGTTGACACTGCCGTCCCCAGCGGAGTTGGAGGCTCTGGCCGCAGCGTGGGGTCGCTCGCGTGGCGGCCACGTTTGCCTTTACTGCGGCAAGCTGTACTCGCGCAAGTACGGCCTCAAGATCCACATCCGAACACACACCGGTTACAAGCCGTTGAGATGTCGCCACTGTTTGCGCGCGTTCGGCGACCCCTCCAATCTGAACAAGCACGTGCGTCTGCACGCCCGAGCCGCCCCATCGGCGCCCCACTCGTGCCCGAGATGCGGCAAACCGCTGGCTAGGAGACGGGACCTGGAACGACATTTGCGGGCGAGACACAACGGCTCACCTTCCCCTGTAACCGCGTCGACTGCACACCATATTCAAGATCTCGCCGTTCCCTGACGACAACAAGCGATAAAGGATTTTCTAATCCCTACGTAGAGTGAAAGGGAAATAATATCAAAATTAGAGAAACCAGTACGGTGCGCTTATCCCGAAACTTCTTCCACGGACCACCACCCTGTGGAACCGGCTACCTTCGGTGGTATTTCTGAACCGATACGACTTTGGCACCTTCAATAAACAAGCCTACACGTATTTTAAAGGCCAGCAACGCTTCCGTGACTCCTGGAGTGTCGCGGATGTCAATGGGCGGCGTTGATTGCTTTCGATCTGGCGACACTCCTGTACTCTGTTACTCGTTTGTCCTCCTTTCGCATAACAAAAACTAAAGCCCGAATGACAGCTATTGGCATGAAAACTTCTACGAATTTCATCGATGGGTAGAACGAAGAAAAATGAGAAACATAAGCCCATATAACATCTAATGATGAGAAACTAGCTTGCCCTGGACATTTGCAGTGTTAGGGTCACTACAAACATGTCAACCACCTTATGGTAAGGATCCGAATAATGTAATGGAAAAGGGAGCAAATAGAAAGTAATCGGACTACCATTTTACGTGTTTCAAGTTAGAAGTTTATTTTACCAAAGACTAATGTTTGTACAATTTTTTTTAATTTAATAATTAATATCCTGATTCTCACGAAGGGCGAAAAGCGACCAATGACGAGCCGTTTCGCTGCGATGAATGGCAGCGGATGGAGCTCTGTGGTCTCTGCCAACCCCTGCGGGGGATAGGCGTGAATATATAAAAAAAAAAAAATAATTAATAATAATAGTAAACATTAGAGCTATCTAGCGACGAGTTGGCCGAAAGCATCAATGCGTTGTCTTTGTCGAACTAATGCCGGTGGCCTTTCTTGTAGTCTCGCAATTCGTCAAAAATCTAAGCAGTCAACTATTAATATTTTATTTGTTTAAGGAGCGAAATGGAATTCTTGTAAATAGTTGTGTATATGATATTTTCAGATCTATGAAAATGATTTAACTCATTTCCGGTTTGTATATCACAGATAACATATCGACTAAAAAAACCGAAAACGCCGTAATTGATACAGATGTCAAAAATTTTATATTGCAGATAGATCAGAAAAAAATATTGCGTCGAGTTGTCTGAGCCTTATGGCTCTACGATCAATAGAAAATTTTGAACAGCGTTAAATATTTTTGAGTCAACAGATATAATTTTTTTCAGAAATTTTAAGATGTTTTGGCTCAGGTGTTAGTTTTTATTTTGCGGTTTTACTACGTTTTCGCTTTTTTGCGTCGATATGTATAAAGTAGTAATACATCAAATTATTGGTACAAAAAAATTATTTTTAAGACTTTTACTAATTTTTTTCCAATGTGTGTAAATAATTTGTTGTTGTAAATAATATTATTAAATTTATTAACCGTTTATCATGTTGTAGCGCAAAATAAAGGTAGACAATGTTTTTTTTAATTATTTCTATCCTTGTGTATCGCGAAACTATTGTAACATGAATGCTTATCCACAAAACAAAAATACTCTCATAGAAGAATTCTAACACTAGTTTCTTTTTATTTGGCAAAAAGCCAAGAGGCCAAATCTTTCCCGCTACTTTTCATCACCTTACTTTTTCCTTGAGCTGCTTAAAATGCATTTTAGCTGCTCACAAATTAAGTTCTAGTAGTTAATTGCTCTGAGACAACTAATATCAATCAATACACGATTAGTAGTACCACCTACCAAACATAAGGGGCCATCCATAAATTACTTATTATCTTATTACTTAATTAATCTTTTTTGAACCCTCCCTGCACACATGGAGTCGGAACTTTAGAGTTTTAACTCTAATTCACGTAGTAACTAATGATTTAATAAGAGCTCATTCCTCCCGATGTCACACTTAGTTGACCACCTCCCTCCACCCACGTATGACGTCATTGATGCCCCTAAATACAGCTTTACGAACTTTTTATTTCACATCATAAGCCCAGGGTTAAGAAATAACGGAAATTGGTGACATAAATGAAAACAAGGTTCAAGTTTAAAAAAGTTCACAGCTCACCCCTTTTTAATCACTTGATCACACTTTATTGATCCACGTAGTTTAACTTTAGTTTTAGCACTTTAAAATAATTCACCTGGCAACAAATGTTAAGGCTCATCCCTCTCTAATCATTCGATGTCACACTTTGACGAATCCGTCTCTCCCCCTTAACTTATGACGTCATTTGTCTCCAAATGCAATTTCAAATTTTTAATGTTTAAAACACAGCCCAGGGTTACGAAATAACGGACATGAAAACAAGGTGTCACGGATGAAAAACGTTAAGGCTCATCCCTCTCTAGTCACTCAATGTCACGTTTTATTGAACCTCACTCACACCCTTAACGTGTGACGTCATTGACACCCCTTAATTCAACTTTATAATTTTAATATTAAAAAAAAACAGCCCAAGGTTACCAAATAACAGACATGGGTGAGTGAAATTAAAACAAGGTTCATGTTTTAGGTTTTATTGTGCTATTGCGCTGCCACCTTGGCAGCGATGCGCTTGTCCCGCTCCTCGGCGATGGTCAACCGGATACCCTTGCCGCGCGGCAGCGAGATGTACGCCTTGGTGCCCTTGCCGATGATGAACACATTGTTCATCCTGCAACAATAACAACGCCTCATCAATACTAATAATCTAGCTCATAGGTTCCCAACCTTTAATGGACTACCACCCCCTTTACAAAAAAAATATTTATTTTTTGACGGCTAGATAAAATGTTTTTCATGAAAATAGATGTATATTATAACGCCCTACCGTTTGCCATATGTAACCCGCTACCGCCAGCATGAAAAGATGCTGATGATGACCTATGATCTAGATTATCAAGGGCGTCGCCATATTCACGTATTGTTATAAATTGAATTGTTTCAATGCATCATATTCCACATTTTCCTGCGGAATTTTCTCCCAGACCACTTTTTTGGCGACCACTGAACGACATGACCATGTGATAAAAATGGCTCTGTGATCAACAACCCACTTGTTCCATATAGCAATTACTGGCAAATCGCTCAAGGCTTGAAAAGTGCCTATCTCCACCAGCGAACAGTTATATTTGACAATGATTAAGGATGAGATGTGTTGACATAAACGTGTAAGCCTTTACAGCAGATTCCCAAAGTGGTAGATATCAACCACTTGGGGTCTAAATCGGTTTAACAGGAGTCGACATAAACAAAAACTGATTTTGACTGGGGTTGACATGGTCTAAAAATCAACTACCCTCATAATTAACACAAATTCTTATTTGAAACTTTCGAGATATTGTATAAGTTGTTACATATACCAACCTTTTATAAGAATGACTTATTATTCACTAAAATATTTTTTAGTAGGAAGCATCATTGTTTGTTGTACTTTTAAAAAACTCACTTATCCAATCGCAAAGTTTTTAAATTGGTAAATATTTTTTGTATCAATAGGAAAAAAACTAGAGATAAGATTTTAAAAGTAATTTAGCTATTTGGGTCGGAGGTCAGTTCATTTTGGAAAAGGGGTCTCTTGACCAAAATAGTTTGAGAATCCCTGCTTCACAGCATATACCGACCTGGTGGCGAAGGTGTGACCTGTGGAGTCCTTGATGTGCACGATATCGAAGGATCCGGGATGTCGCTCACGAGACACAATTGTCCCCACACGACCCAAGTTACGGCCTCCCGTGATCATGCACAGGTTACCTGAAAAGAAAAACAAATATTATTACGATTTCTTTCTTAATTACTAGATAATAGTTAAATTATAAGATTTCTAAAGACTGTCAATGCATAGACGCTTTTAAAACGTGGTGCTAGATGTATAGCTCCAGATCCCTTGGACCATATACAGAACTAACCAATCGGCACTTGAAGAATTCAAGAAATGAAATTCTTCAGATACTGTCAGGTTTTTAGCAACATAGCCCAAAAACCCATCCACAACTTTGATTCAAGACAAGAGACAGAGAAAGGAATCCAATGAAATCCAAAAGAAATCCAATGTGCTTGTGTGATCAAATCTGCACAATACTTATCATTAACGTCACTGAAATGGTTCATGGTACTGAAAGCTGTAACAGATAGCAAAACATCACACAAGAGAAGTTATTCATGTGATGAGTCACCAAACCAAGTATTGGGGAATCGACATAGTGAGAATGAAGAGTCATTAGCAAACCAACATAGAATCCTCTACTCTGAGTGTTCTATTATAGAAACTGTTCAAAATTTTCTTCAATGTTAGTGTCTGGAACAATGTCACATGCTTCAATGTTATTCAATTTTGATCATGATCGTTAACAAAAGTTTACAACTGTTAGCAGTAGAGCCGTGTAAGTACAAATGAGCTGGATCTACAAATATCATTTTACTAGTATTTTTCAATGTTTTTGCTTTTATTACAGTGAGTGCAAGGTTCTGTAAAGCCCAGTTTCTTTATTTATATCCAGTAAATTTTTCAATCTCTAACATTATTCACTCTAAGGTACACAATGCATCTAGAGTAAGTTAGTTTCATCCCCACAATCTGGATGAGTGGCAATTCAGTCCAGTGTGTTTTACTAGAAACTTCTTTCCACACACAACTTTGTGTGGAACGAACTACCTCCAGCGGTGTTTCCGAACCAAAACAACATTGGAACTTTCTAAAAACAAACCTACACTTTTATTAAAGGCCGGCAACGCTTCTGCACTGCCTATGACACTGTGGATGTCTATGGGAGACGTTGATTGCTTGCAGACACGCCTGCTCGTTTGCCTTTATAAAGAAAAAGTAGTACAGTAGTAATAGTGCCCTTAGTATTATTGTAGAGGTCTAAATGTGGCAGTGATTAATTACCATGAGGTGATCCACATTATCAATAACTATCCTTTCTATAAAAAAGATTTGGCATTTGAGGTATGAAGGGAGATAGCGTAAAACACACCTGATTCAAATTTGATGAAGTCCATGATTTTACAGGTGGCAATATCAAGCTGGATGGAGTCGTTCACTTTGATGAGCGGGTCAGGGTAGCGAATTGTGCGGCCGTCGTGTGTCACGAGGTACGGCACGTTCTTGGGGCCAGTGCCTACTGCCCGTACCTTACACAGCTTGTACTATAACAAAAATGAAAATGTGAATAAGTTTATTCTAGACCAGCTAAATATGCATACTCAACCTGCAGGCTTTTGTGGTTCGCTCATCTGGTTTTACTTTATATTCAACCATTTTGAATTCCACGCCCATAAGAAAAATTGAGAGTGCCTTAAGTAAATAGGTTCCACATAACATTACCACACCGTGGTGTGGAGTTCTATTATTGATACCGTAATTTTCCGTAATACAAGGCAATTTATTAATTATTGTTTTAATTTACGGCAGACGTCGGATTTTCGTGTCATCTGTTTGTATCACAGCAACGTGATTTTAGTATTTACGTAAATACGACAAATTAAGTGTTTGAATTAGCGATGTTTTATATTGGGGGTTTTTAGTTACTTATCGAGTGAATGAAACCGCAGGAAACCCCTTTTATTGGCTTCCACATTTCCATGTACGTGTCGCTTTGTTTGCTAGTTGTAAATTTATTTACATGTTGCAACTGTGTCAAAACCTATAGTAATTTCATTTTATTTTTATTTGGGAAACATTCAATTTTATGTTACATTGTTGTATTATTTTTAATTACAATAATTGGAATCAGTAGTTTCCACTATTAACTAACACACAAAAGAACAAAAAATAATTAAATTTGTTGAATTCTTTGAGATCAGTCAGCGGCGACCACAGCTAAAACGTGTTTGTTGCCCTTACGATCAAAAGTTTGAGTACCACTGGCCTAGACAGTCCTTAATTGAAATAATGCTCAAGTCATAAACACAAATATATAATAATAATAAAAATAGATTAAAAAACCTTTAAGTTAAACAGTTTAACACACTAAAATAAATATGTGAAACACATAAAAACCTGGAAATTAATTAATCATTATATAGTTCATTATATAGATTCTTATAATCAATCATTATATAGATTCTTATGAGTACCGTGTTTTTATTTTAGGGCGTTAATATACCTGTCTAGCTTAAGTTTTTTACCTATTTTTATTAATTTTTTTAAACTAATGCTCATCAATAACTTGGCTTAACAGACAAGGCGCAATGAGAGGTATGCCGTGTCCAGAGGCAGCATTAGGTTATAGGTTGAATAATCAGTAAACAAATGGTTACTGTTTATTTTCTGCCAATAATAAGTGAACATCGTACATTTACTTCACTCATATGATTTCAGGGAGATAGCTCTACACCTCACACTGCCCGAGACTATGGAGTTTATTCATAATTTCTTCCCTAAGAAATTAATAGGGTGTTTCGGCTGACCTGGCCAGATCTGCTTCATATGTACTTTCTTTTCTGGAGATACCTCAAAAGTAAAGTCTATGAAACAAACCCGACGACCACCTCAGCACTAAAAGAAAATATTGTCCATGAGGTTAACAGCATTTTAACAATAATATGTATAAAGCCTTGCATTCAAACTTTCAGAAATCTGAAAATCTGGATTTCTTTTGAATACAGAACTTTAAGCAAACTCAAGTTCTCTAACTGCTGTGTCAATAGGCCTTAAACTGTATATAATTACAGAATATTAGCAAACCTTGGCCTCTTCGGGTGTAATGCGGTGGATTGTGAAACGACCCTTCACATCATATATCAGTCGGAACAGTTCATTGGTCTTCTCTATTGATACAACATCTGAAACAATAAACATTAACAAGTCAGAGACAATAATAGATTCAAACATCAAAAAGTATCAAGTGACAACTAATAAGATCAGTGGCAGAGCAACTATGAGTCACAGTGTGCAGGTTGGATTCCCTGCAAGACAAGCCTAGAGAGTTAAGATCCATTACTCCAGACAACGGGAGGCCCTTTTGCCTAGCAGTGGTCAGCGGTCGCAGATCCAATCACCACATTGGAATAAATATGCGTGGCCTACAGATAATACAGTTTAGTTAATACAATAAAACTGGATGTGTGAAGGCGAAGATCGGGCTAGATGGCACTTCTTGGAAGAGGCCAATGCCCAGCAGTGGACAGCCACAGGCTGTTGATTGATTGATTGTGTCCTAGATATTTATACCGAGTCTGGTAACCCTACTAATCCACATTGAACAAGCATGGCCAGTTAATGTTCATTCCTGCAGATGTAGATAGGCCCATGTTCAATGGTGGGGCATACATGGGCTGTGCAAAATAAAAATGTATGAACTAAACTATCATCATTTACCACAGCTGAACTTAGGCCTCCCCTTAGATGCACCATCTAGCCTGATCTTCAGTTACACACATCTAATCTACACTAACTTTCCTTCACAGATTATTGTTCCATTGAACCAAAGGCCACCTAAACTACACTCGCTAAGATACAATCTCCAATCTAGCAGTTGTCTCATTTATACCAACAATTGTCAGTTCTCCAAGAAATATGATCAAACATCATTTTATTTTCAAACACAAAGACTTAAGTGAATTTTGTTGTCCAGCATATTTATATTGCTAAAGCAATATTATTTGTAAATGTTGTATACAACCTATAACTAGATTTTGAATTTGCCATTGCAAATTCTAAAAATAACTATAATTATGTCTGTTGATTAAATTAACTAAATATTATAATCCATCTAAACTATTCAATATCAATATCAGCCCACGGCAGTCCACTGCTGGACATAGGCCTCATCTAAACTATTGCTGGTTATTTATTCAGGTTAGGACTGTCTTAAGTTTCTCCTGTTATAAGTATATAAGTATTCCTCCATCTATCCTCTTCTCAATATTATTAACATATTTATATAATAGCTCTCCAACAATGTTGGGATTTATGTTGTTTTGTTAAAAACCATGTTTCACATAAATTCACAAAAGTGATAATTTAATATTTCAAACCATGTTCAATAGAATTCACAAATCATTTCATCCATTAATAACAGAGAATCTAAGTCTACAACTGTTTTATTTTTACTTTAAAATTTAGTTTTATGTAATATATACTTCAATAAATTAATTTATTAAGATTCAACATAAAATGTTTTAAAATGGTCTAAATTGTACATATATTTTAAATAACAAATATTACAGTATAATGATCTAGATGTAAAAACACTTGCCCATAAATCCAGCTGGGTATGTTGGATCTGTACGCACTTTTCCGTCTACTTTGATGAGACGCTGTTTAACAATCTTTAGAACTTCGTTGCCGGTAAGCGCATACTTGAGTCTGTTACGAAGAAAAATAACCAACGGAAGACATTCACGTAGTTTGTGGGGACCAGTGGAGGGTCTTGGTGCGTATACACCACCCAATTTGTCCAACATCCATGCTTTTGGTGCGTTTAAACGCTTTAAATGTTTCTTCGGACCACGAGCCTAGAAATAAAAATAAATTCTGATAGTGTTAATTAATAACCTACATTTAAAACTATAAAAAAATCCTTAAAAAACTTTTGAAGTGTATAAAGCAAATGATGAGCATAACAATTTTTATTCGAAATTTCATCAATATACGTCACAAGACGAAAAATTAAGATAAAATTGGAGGGATTTTCGTAAGGAAACACCGCCAAGTGAGATGACATAAACACAAAATAATGTAGTTATTCGATACAAATAACTATATATAAGTAGTTAGTAATGAGAATTATTACTTTCAAAGACAATAAGGATTGATTTTTTCAGATTATAAATCTAATACGGCAAACACTCACCATGTTGGACTCAACGTTATAACAAGAAAGAAACTGTCAATGTCAACACATGAAACAAACAAAATGTCAGAAGTTTTTTTTACAATATTAATTTTAAGCTACTGTTGCCATACTGCCAAATGATTTTTTTTTTTGCCCGATACATGTCGATTTCATAATAATAGCATATCATAATTTGTCTTTTAAATATCAAATATAAACAAAAGCAACTATAATATCATTAGTACTTGGTTTTTAATACCGATAAATTATCAAATATTTTAGGTCATCATTAAAAAATACATATATTATTTTTCTTCTTAGTCCTACATTTCTGGTAAGGTGGTCATAGTCATGGATCGATTGAATTGATTGCGGACTTTCGAGGTTTTTTCATCACTTTCTCTATCCATGAAACTTCATGTTCAGTTAGTAAGGTCGTAAATATTCATAAACGTTATTAATGCAAAGTTATTTTTTAATTTAAGTAAAAAATTTAAATATTAGTAACTAAATAATTATATAACGACAAATAATTCACATCCAAAAAATAAAATTATTTTCTTTATTTTAAAATCAAAAAATTATTTCTATGACATACTTAAATCTTATAATTATTATGTTTTTAACTTATAAAAATCTGCGATTCAATTCGATCATCATCATCATGGATACAGTCCAGTCCACTGTTACTAATATCAGATAAAAAATCTCGATACCAAAAAGTATCAATAAATTTTGAATATTGATTGTATTCAGACTTACCAAATTATTGGATTTACCACTAAAACTGATGGTTAAAACTCCCCATTTCGTGGCGAATTATTGCTTTGGCTTTGGATTTTTTAGTAGTTTAGTGAAATTCAGTTTCACGTATTGAAAATGCTCTACTCAGCGACAAAGCCACTGTCTCTTAAGTTAGAAATATATTCTTTGTACTTTATTTAATTTCCAAGACATAGTCTTGGAAATTAAATTCTTTCTCTATGTAAGCAACACTAATCCAGCAGAGTAGACCACTTGGGAGAGGTAATTAATCACAGTAATGAAAAAGATATAAAAAACTGCATCGCAGAAAATTCGCTTTGGTTATTAAAAATGTGTTAGGATTGCATATCACCGAAGTCCTAAAATAAAATTTTAACTTTTTACTGAGATATTTGTAATTTTTAATTACAGAAACCTGATTGGTTTATCTACTTCTCTTCCAAACAATCGCTTTATAAAGAATTACACAACAAATACCGCTATGATGTTGTATTATACAATATAGTTCGATTAAGGCGTATAAGTGAAGTGATATGTAATAAATGCATGTATCGTAACGTTTTAAGTTGACTGAAAAAGTCCATAGAAGTTTTTGGTAGAATAGCCACTATTTTATTAAGAAGTAACGTGATATGTTGACTAGTTATATTTCAAGAGATTTGATGTTATCGTATTTTACTTGACATTGGCATATTAGTTATTCCTAATTGCCATCACAGAAAAGAAAAGTTAAATCTAGTAAAGGCCAGTTTGGCAACACTGATTGTATTGGTTAGGTTAGGTTATAAGTCATGAAAATGTTTGGATCACGTTTTGTTTATTATCAAATATTCAATTAAATTATGAATGAGTCTTCTGATGATTCTTTTGTCTGGACAGATGCTTCATCTGATGATAAAGATAACAACATGTAAGTTATTTTTTAGAGCCATTGCTGCTTGTGTAACAACTAACTATATTTGGAAAGAAAAACTATCTGTTAACCTTTATTCTTTAATATATTTTAATTATTATCATTTAAGTCTTTTGTATTATGAATTCAAATACCTAAGAAAAGCGAATCACCTTATTTTTTACTAGACATTTGACCCCTTACTTAATAAGTAATCATGGTTCAGGTACATTTTTAGGAAGAAATACTTTATTTTATTTACTTAAGTCTAAATGCATAAAAAGAATACAAGGCAGATTACCAAAAAGCATTCTCTTAGATATTCTCAGTTTATTTGAACTAAACTGAAATGATTGAACAAAATGAAATTTTATTAAGCCATCTATCTGCTACAAAGCTACTTGTGATGGAAATTAATATTTATCCATTCATCAATTATTACCCATCTATGTATCCTGTTTTAGGAAAAATCAAAGTAATATAAAATGGCCTAAATGGTTAACGCTTTAGGTTTGACCTAAAGGGTTAACCATTTAGGCACCAAGCTGTTCCATGTGGCAAGATATATATAGAGACTTACCTTGGATTGACCTATTTGTGCTATATTTCTTAAAGGTTTAAATATAGATAATCTATTAAATAGCATTTTTTAACATTATAGCAATAGCAATTATAGCATTTTTGTTACTTAATTTGTGTATACAATCAATATGTGGCACATGTAAGATAAGAGTATGCACCGTAAAGTAAAGTTTTCTACTTACAGGTCGGAAGAATCAGTTATAGAAAATAATGGAGATGATTCAGAATCAGGCTATAGTTATAAGAAAAAAATTCAAAAGGAGTTATTTAATGGCAGTAGAGTTTCAATGGAAGGAAGTAGTACAAAAAAGATGAAGAAAAAAAAGCACAAAGATCAAGATATTGATGATAATGATAAAACAGTTAAATTAAGTAGTAGGTGTGTAAAGCAAGAACCAGAGAGTGATTTAGACGTTCATCATGAAAGTAAGCGGAAGTTAAGTTTTAAAGTAAAGGATGAAGTAAATGAAACATTAAGCCATGAAGAATTTCTTAATATGAAAATAAAACAAGAACAACTACAGTGTGATATACCATCTTCCATAAAGACTAAAAAAAAGAAAAAAGAAAGACGTAATTCCAATGTAAATATGGAACAAATATATTCCCAGGAATCTGAGGAAATTATGGTAAATTCACAGTGTGATAAAATAAGAAAAATTGATATATCTGATACTGATGACCTTGAAAAGTCTTCCAATTTAGAACATGACACTGTTCATATAACTGCAGATAAAAAGAAACATAAAAAGAAGAAATCAAAGAAAGATAAAAATCAAAGTCAGGTTGAAGATATGGTAATTGAAGATTTATTTACAGAAGAGAAAACTGTTATACAAAACAACCATTCCATAAAATTCAACAAAAACTCTCAAGAGAGAGAGAATGAAATTGTGGATATGAATGGACAAAATGAAGACATAAGTTTGAACATTGAAGATGAGACAAGTTACACACATACTAATCAGGTGACTAAAAATAAGAGAAAAGATAAAAATGCTAATCAAGTGACTAAAAATAAGAGAAAAGATAAACACGATGTTGAAAGTAGATTAAATGAATTTGAAAATAGAGATAATGAAGAAACAATGTTAAATACTTCTAAAAATAATATATCTCAAAGATTTTCTAGAATTTCAGATAGGATAAGATTTGAAGATGAAGCCAGCATGGATTCAGAAACCTTAAATTACACAAGAGGTAGCAATAAAAAAGATGTACATTCAAGACAATATCAGAATTACCTAAAAGCAAATCCTCATTTACAACCAATCTCATTATTTTCAAACGCTGATTGTGTACTTACGGAAGATGATGACATTTGGGTTTTAAATTGTCCACATGAAATTGATGTTCTTAACTTGAAAGATAAAGATATAACAATAGACAATAAATCCAAACTTAAAGTAGAAAGTCAAACTTATGTTGGGACTATTGAAAGTGACAATGAAAAAATAGCTATTTCAACATATGACACAGAAAGTAGGTTTCTTGTAAAAAACATTAATGTTAAAGGTATTATTAATTTTCGCAAAAGAATTCCAAAGCCACATTTTAATGAAGACATCATGGCTGGAAATCAGAATGAGTTCATACCTTTGCCAGAAACAAAGAGTCGCCATCCCCTCTTTGGTGTGAATTATAAAAGTGCTATAAAGTTACCAAAAACCATTGCTCAACGACTTAAGAACTTGGAGATGGAACAACCACAGTTAAATCATGAAAAGAAAAAGAAAAAGAAGAAGCATAAACAGGAGGAAAAAAGTTCAGACACTGAAAAAGAGAGTAAACCTAATATTGAACATCTGGATAAACATCACAAGAAAAGAAAACGAAAGCGATCAATTTTCGAGGAAAGTCCATCGAGATTAGTGAAAAATATTAAACATGACCCAGATTCTGCAGAGACTTGGGAGTCCGAAAAAGCAATCGAAAAACAACTTTTCAGTTTTTAATTTTTGTTGCAGCTGCTATGTAGCTGTGACATCTTTTAGTATAAAATACTTTTAACATAAAATAAATTATAAAAATTAAATGTACATAAAGAAAAAAAAATTCAAAATCTTTTTATTTTTGTGAAAAGAAGGGGAAAATATAAATATAGGGTGTCACCTCAAAGAATAAAACATGAAAATCATAAATGGACATTTTATATTTATTGAAAAAACTGTTAAAAGATAAACATACAATCTATTCCTACTCCTTAGATTGCTAGAATTACGAGTATTTCAGGAAACTGCCTACATTTCTTAATTTAATTAATGACAAAATTATAAATTTTGTTTTCCTTTAATTTTTTTTTAAATAGCAACTGCATTACTTATTTCTTTTACTTAACTTGCATTACTTATTTCTTACTTTTATAGTGCCTTTACTAGCCAAGGTTGGCAGCCAATATAGCACAACTATCTCCACTTAAGTAAGATGAGAGTCCTTGTCCATTTCCTGATATTACTTAGTCAAGAGGAAACCATTATCTAACCAACTTGTAATTGGTGTTGAATTTTGGTGTCATGGTTAGTTGACATATTTTATACTCTTATATGACCCAGATAAACAACTTTTCTACCTTTGACTGTCTGCAAAAATTCACGTTTCTGCTTCACTTTCGAACTATTTTATTAGCCACTTTATTCTGATTTAAAAAAGAGTTATATTTAAAAAAAAACATGATCTAATTTATTGGGAATATCCGATCGACTCTTCTTCTATAAATATACGAATGATCTCTTCAAAGTTCGAATCAGCGACAAAGCCGAGTTGAAGCCCCCGCGTCACGTCAAACTTACATGGGAAGCTGGCTACCATGCGCGCTATCGCTTCGTCGGACTCGAATGTAACGCGTGCCGCTACTTCAGGACCGGCAATACGTTTCAGTGCTGCGAGCATTTCCCGTACAGCCACGCATAACCCTGGTAGGTTGACGACGCGCCACACGCCAAATTTCGAACCTTCTACCAACGCCGCGTGTATTATATTACGCACCACTGTGCGCGGACTACACACCCATAACTGCTGGTCTTCCGATACAGGGCATACAGCACGCTCGCCTCGCATCGGTTCTCTAACAATTCCGCTGGCGAACGACGTCACAGCGCGATTAGCTACTCCACCGCGCACTGTCACCGTCGGCAGACGCACAGCTCGCCCGTCCACAAACCCTCGCCGGGAGTATTCGTTCACCAGCAACTCGCTCATCGCCTTGCCTGCGCCATAAGTAGTCTGTGGAGTCGCGGCGGTTGAATCGATGATAACAGGTGGAAGATCACCCCCGAATACACCCGCAGTACTTGCGAACACGAGGCGTAAATAGGGCGCGTTCCTCCTTGCTACTTCCAGTAACGCGCGTGTCACGTCAAAGTTGACGGCGAGTCCTAGATCGAAATCAGCCTCAGCATGTCCGCTTACTATAGCAGCGAGGTGGAAAAGAATGTGGCGATCTGGCGTGACGATACGCTCCGCAGCACCAGGTGCAGTTAGGTTAAGGGCAAGGGTGGTTACGCGTGGGTCGGACCGTGCACGAGGTTCGATGGTATCCACTAGCAGTAAGTGCGCAACCGGCAGCACTGCATCCTTCGCGAGCAATGCATCAGCCAATCTCCCGCCGAGGAAGCCGGCCGCACCTGTTACGGCTACGTTCATGATGTCAGGGGAAGTCCGTTAATATGAGTGCAATACCTTTATACGACAGCTTATGAAGCGACTGAGTTATACTTCGCAGTTTTGTGAACTGATAACTCATGAACCCGCTATGGTATTGTCGATAATATACTAAAAACAACGCGATAGCGTTGTTAGCTTTGGTCTCTTACTCATTATGTAATTATTGTATTTAGAGATATTTCATAGTTTATAAATAGCTACTACTATAACGTATGTATGTACATTTAAACTTACACTAAACTTATGTTGTATATGTTATCGATGAACTGTCTTGTTTAGGTAGGACTTTTCTTGCCGTTGTGTTTTGCTTACGTTGGCGTATTATACAATATAGTTTGATCAATTAAGGTCTATAAGTGAAGTGATATGAAATAAATGCATGTATCGTGTATAACTTTTTAAGTTGACTGGTTAATTTCCATAGAAGGTTTTGGTAAAATAGTCACCATTTTATGAATACGTAACGCGACAAACTGGCAAGTTACATTTCAAAAGATTTGATATTATTGTATTTTACTTGACACTGGCGTATTAGTTATAACTAATTGCCATCAAAGGAAAGAAGAAAGTCAAAATTCTTGACATATATTACATATTCTATAATTATTTACCGAGATCACATGATGCTATAATGTACTTAAAGCGCATGTTTAAGAAATGAAGCACTTTCCGCAGCGAACTCTGTGTGAATTTAATTTAAGAGTGGTTCTCTAAAACCGCGGAATATTTAGCTTTCTACTATGCTAGTCAGTGTTCTTTCCTTTAGCCAGAGTCGAAGTAAATTTAAGAAGGTCCGTTGGCAAAAAAAGGTTTTCAAACAAGGAATATTCGACCATATTTATAGTAAGTTATAGATAGGTAGTAAAGATTGAAATCCTGATTCTGCCACCGGTCATGCATTATAATCCCATGGAAATGTGTTCCATTTTACATAAAGTATAAAGAAATTAATTAAATCAAATTTATATTTACATGCGTCACAAGTTAAATGTTGTGGTGCGAGGCATTTACGACGTAGGTATCTAATTAATTTGTAAACTTTTAATATAATTTGACCAAATACCAAGTAATCATTGTATTTTAACGTATATTGTGATTAAAACCTATATTGGCATTATTGTCACCATCAGTTCATTACTGGATGTAAAGCTTCCTTAAGGTATA
This sequence comes from Baronia brevicornis, assembly GCA_031353405.1. Lineage (NCBI taxonomy): Eukaryota > Metazoa > Arthropoda > Insecta > Lepidoptera > Papilionidae > Baronia > Baronia brevicornis. Next base: position 82,970 of record JASFAT010004359.1, on the reverse strand, counting down.
TCATTTAGCTGTTTCTTCACCTTCATAAACTATTTTGCTCTCGCAATGTTTTAGCAACGACAATCTTTCATAGTTGCATATGAGAAAAAATTTACTACAAAATTAAACCACCATAAAGTTATAATTTATACTATATATATATTTGTATTTTTGTTTCCTTATTTATTGAGTTTTATTTTTAGATGTATTACTTTTTTGCGTAAAAATGAACATCGCATTGAAGGTCAATTGGAGGAGGAATCTGTCAAAATATTAGGTTTATGTTATGTGAAGGAGGGAATGTGTATAATTCAAAATAATATTTGCATCTGTATGAAATAATTTTAGCACGCTGACGAATTTTTTATTACTGCGAAGAAATTTGAACTAAAGTAACCCGCTGTGATTTCCTTTAAAAGAAAATAAGAAAATCTTTTTAAAATCAATCCAATGATAAAGTGAAACAATACAGGATACTCAAACTGTGAGTATTTTATTCTTTATGTTATTTAGTAATAGTCTATTATATTTCAAATAATAAAAAAAAGTACGTTGCGCAAAATAGACACAGACTAAGCAGATTTTTTTTTGAAAAATAAGACATGAAATATTTAAAAAATAGATATTAATATGAACGGTTAGTTATTAGTTACATCACAACTTTAGCTTATATTACACCTTTTAATTTTTTCATCGAAATTATTTAAATTTATTACATACAGTATATACTACATTTTTTTCACCTTCTTCTAAGTGTACTTGCAAATTCTTAATTTATTTGAATAAATTTGAAAAAGTTTTTATTTACATACAAGTTTCTCTGTTCGTAATCATGAATAAATTAATAGGATTATTTGTTATTGATATATGATATTTGTTGTTGCATTAGTAATATTTTTATCAAATATTTTGTTACAAGTTTAGAAAAGCCTTAGATTATTTTTAAAAAGATAATTGTTTGGATAGTAATATAAAAATAATAATCTAGAAAAATATTATATTTTTAAGTTTGATAAAAGAAATATGTTTTATCCATTGTTTGTAGTTAGGACTTGTTTAGAACAATTGACCTACATTCATTATCTTGTTTTGAACTTTAGTTAGGTATTATATTTAAAGTTCATAATAATGTCAGTCTTTCAAATGAGTTAGTGCCGAGTGGTGTAAGTACATATAATTAAAATCAATATTTCTGTAAGTAACATAGTTAAAATTAGAGATCATAAAAAAACTACCTTCAAAAATGTTTAGTTACAATGAGAAGTAATAGTTTAATTAAAAATAATATTTTTTATGTTATTTAAGAAAGAATCATACACTGATACCGCATGTCCACCGTATATTGTTATTGAGTTTTTTTTTAATTTTATGATAAGTATCGCCAGAAGTTGTTTCATATTCCACTCGCGTACCTACGTTGTGCGAGCGAACGAGTCGAAATACCGGCTTTATCAGATCACATTATCTATTAATGAGAACAATACGTTTTGCATGTGAATTTTATAGCACTTCTCGCGACATAATCAATCTGAACAAGCTTAGAGTAAGAACTACTGTTATTTAGAAATTATTTCTTGAAGAAATCCATCTGAGACGATCATTTCAAATAGTTTACGGGCATAGTTCTTTACTAAGCAGTATGTCCTCATGTCTATCGAGATTATTCATGTTTATGAACGTGACCGATGTAAGTTCATGTTGTTAATCAAATTTTAAATATAATATCATAATCATCAGCTTGCTGCACCCAATTAGCATCAATGGACGCGCGTTCGATCCCCGCTTCGGGATAAATATATATAGATATAGTTTATTCAAAGCATGTTACAAACATCAAAAGTAACAATCAAAATAAAAATTAGAGCACAATACTACAATTTTTCGGAATAACTTAAAATTACCATTAATGTACCAAAGAAGAGGCCTTGGCTCAGCTTTAATGCTGTCGTTAGTTAACTAAAATGCTGTTCATTCTGGCAACACCTGTTAGAGTGTGCGTTTTATAAAAAATACAAGAAAAAAATCGAGGTATTTCTAATGAAATGACGTAATTTTTTTATGACATACATATATTTATTTATTTCAAGTCTAGTTACCTCGTCAATCCGCACTGAACAAGCGTGGTGGGTTAATGTCGGTTCCTACAAAAATGGGGAGTACTGGGCATGAATCTCCCCATTTCTGGAGTAGGACATGGGCTTTTAAAAAAGAAGGCACGCCAGATCGATCTTCGGCTACACGTATTCATTTTCTACTAGATTCCTTGTACAGGTCGCTCCGTGTGATCGGGGAGCGTCCCGTATTACGTTTTTTAAGACGTGGCCTCCCCTCCACTCAATGGGAATCACATTAGATTGTGCATGGGTAATGTCTGTAGTGACGTAAAGGTAATCGAAAAGTACCTACCTAATCCTGTCCTGCCTCTAGGACAAGCCTTTGTAGGCACGCGCTGAAGGTTGCAGTTAATTTCCAAACAGAGATCCCGGCATCATTAAAAATAGTGACCACTTTGAGACATGATATACGTATGTTTTAAGAAAGTACATCTTCACAGAGAAGTCATTGCCAGGGCAACTGGGTATTCCCAAAGATTTTCAACATCGTAAATAGGCACTAAATATTTTTCTTCTTCTTTCTTCAAGGTTCGTAATATTGTCGTTTAAATTGTGAGTGTCATCTCCCCATAGGCCTATCTATAACAGAATTATTGGACTACAAATACAATAAAAATAGAAAAGAATTTATGAACATTTTTCTATAATGACTTATTCTTTGTGGCCATCCATAAATTACTGGTGGGTCAGAAGCTTCCTGACCTATAAATAGAAGTGCTAAAACTCTAAACGTCATACCAACGAAAAAATATAAAAAAAAAATTTTGAAAGACCTGTTTTAATTTCTGAATTTACAATATTAAAATATCTGGTATCACATCAAGGCATTTTCCTTGATGCGGCGTCACACAAATGTGACCACGTGTGAGTCCCTATCACTTGTGATAGGGACGGTGGGTGAAATGAAATGAAATTTATGGATGGCCCCTTACTCATCGCGGAAGTTCCCGGTGTATTATACTCGTGGTCCAGATAATTGTTCGAAGGGATCGCTGTAAGCGTACCGTGGCGGCTTTGTCCCGGCCACAATGCCTTGAAACCCAACACTTTGGTGTCCGCTCCGTCACGCGCCGTCTGCCCCCTTAAATAGCGAGATGAGACCGCGCAGCCGCCACTACGTTATCACCCGTCGCGCTGTTGTCTTGCCGCTGAAAGCTGTGACGTCACACTTAGTGCTTCATATGAACCACTCGACGCTGTTCAGCATCAAGCAACTCCAAACCAGACCAAGTTAAGCTTCGCTAGACCACGTCACGGGAGGTCGGAAGACGTCGTCGATGCCGTCCGAACAAAGCTCGCCTAAAATGTTGACTCGCGACAAAAGCGAATATGTTCGCAAGGTGCAAGAGAAAGCAGTCATTGAAAAGGTTGCCTTCAAATCGTTCTCTATCATAAACTCCTCGCTATATTATTTTTCACTTCGCGACTATATATTTGCTCGAGTTATATATTTGTTCGAGTTATATATTTGTTTGAGTTATATATTTGTTCGAGTTATATATTTGTTCGAGTTATATATTTGTTCGAGTTATACATTTGTTCGAGTCATACATTCGTTCGAGTTATATATTTGTTCGAGTTATATATTTGTTCGAGTTGTATATTTGTTCGAGTTATATATTTCTTCGAGTGCATTCAAAGAGACTTCTTGACGCACAACTCGGATATGAGATTTACTTATGAAAGTGTTAGATACGACATATGGACAAATTCCAAACATTCGATCTTACCAAAGCAGTCGTCGAAGCTATGCTCAGAGTTTCTCCAGACAATGGGCCGGTCTCGTTTGTCGGAGATCCGACAACCGCTGCCCGACGTCTCCACGCTTGTCGCGGGTAAATTAAGGTTTGCTGATTAGTTTTGTAAAGCCCTTTAGAAACCTTGGTATCTGCTATTTTATCGCGAGAACCACACTACGATAGCTTTCAGTCAATCAACAGCCTGCGGTAATTCACTGCTGAATATAGGTATCTCCTCAAGAAGCATCTCCTAGCCCGATCTTTGGTTTCAGGTACCAAGATTCTGCCGGCCGCCCTGCGCAGATTGTCGTATCATTTGACTGGGAGGGTCTCCCGCATTACGTTTGCAAAACGTAGTGTTAGAATAGAATAGAAATACATTTATGCAAGACACACTTTTTTTTACAAGAATTTAAATGCTAAAATTTAATATTTAGAAGAAAAAACAAAACAAAACTAACCTGAGATGTGCCACAAAATAGTTCTTGATCAGCGTAAGCCAGGCGCTCTCGCGGATCAAAGTGACGTACATAACACCAACATTAAAATAATAATGACGTAGAAAACGATTAATTTTTGCCCGAAAATATGTAAATGTACCGCAACTAAGTTCCTCCTTGTTCCCGTCTGTCTATTAATTTAACAGTTTCCATTGCAGTCTGTGAGAACTTGCTTGTATTTTTTAAGTCTCTCATGCATATCATGAAAAACCCTACTGGTTTTTACTAACTTTAGTGAACTGTTGCAGAGACAAATGGCGATAGAGAAACTCATGAACGAGTCAAAGGAGGTAAAGGTCGCTGCTCCTCCGCCTGACGTGCGAGTGATCACGCTCCAGCACGGCGAGCACCAAGATGCCACATTATATCGGTAGTGTATTTTTTTTATTTATATATTCACGCCTATCCCCCGCAGGGGTTGGCAGAGATCACAGAGCTCCATCCGCTACCATTCATCGCAGCGAAACGGCTCTCCATTGGTCGCTTCTCGCCCTCGTGAGAATCAGGACGTGACGGGTGGCGAACCACGTCGCCGTCGTTTTTCAACAAATTAGGTATATTAATTCGTGTTAGTGAATTCCACGAGCCGCAAGGGAGGATGGAGGTCAGCCCTAGCAGAGCCCTTCATATTGAGGTAAGGCATCATAGTACCCGGGGGAGCCTGATCCCGGGATGGTCGGCACGCTTGCGACTAAGCTCGCCCTTAGCCACGCATCCTTTGGCACGGTAGACCGTGGATTGGCGGAGAGGAAGGGAAAGGATAGAGAAGAAAGGAAACGGCAGGAACGGAAATGCGGATTGGGGGGTATTGTAGCTTGTAGTAAATAAAATCTTTGATGATCAATATTTTTCGACATTGTGGAGCAATGTATCCTGTTTCACCATCTCTTATCACAGCTCGCCAAAAAGAAAAGTTTCATTTCCGCCGTTTAGACGAGTGGCGGTCTAGTATGGTGCGTTTTTCTCGAAATTTCTTTCCATGCACCGCCATCGCGACGCCAGTGGTTGTATTTTAGACCTCGTCCACCCCCAAAATCATTTTTATTTATTTATTATTTATTTGACCCTTGGGAAAACGATAGGAAAACGACCCCAAGGGGTCGATAGAGACCACTTTGGGAATCTTAAAAAGATTTATATTATTAGAACACGGTAGGCTCAAAAAGGGAAAGGGAATGATCAGCTTTTAGGTCGATAAGCCTTTGAACCTTGGCAGATGAGTTAGGGTAGACTCTGCAGCGGGTCTTCTCTTCGGGCTTCTAAACATATAGTCGTCCTACTAATATTAATATTATAAATGCGAAAGTTTGTGAGTATGAATGTATGTTTGTTACTCTTTCACGAAAAAACTACTGGATGAATTTGGATGAAACTTTACAGTAATATTGGTTATACATCGGAATAACATATAGGTTACAATTTGTAATGATTTGATGTAATTTTGGTCGTAATATAACGATACATTATCAATTAAGTCGGAAAAAAATCTAGCCTCTGAGAGCTATCTTGGCGTACGCTGCCTTAAACCATTGGAGTTACACAAAGATGATGTACCGTAGGATTGTTTGTCTTGAATATTTCTAAATAAAAGTCGGCGACAGCATATATCTACCTTTTATGTGGAAGCCAATAAAAAAAATCAATTGCAGGTTCGAAAAAGGCTCCTATCTACACTTCTGCCCTGGACCAAGTTTGCTTGGGCGGAAGGTCTTCCTGTACACCAACTACGTAGTAAACGATAGCTGTAAGTGAATATTTGAAATATATATAAAAGCTTTACTAGGCTTACGTTTTACTCCTTATATCTCTTAATTCATATTGTAAATTGCATCATTTTTTAGTAATTTGTTTAACATAAGTTATCTTCTGTGGGTTCTACTTATTCTTGCTTACGGCGCCGAAACGTGGACGCTGACAGTCCGTCTACTTCACAAGCTCAGAGTCGCTCAGAGAGCTATGGAGAGAGCCTTTCTCGGAGTTTTTCTGGTAGGTATGTTTCGGAATGAAGAAATCCTCCAGACAACTAAAGTCACCGACATAGTCTTTCGAATTAGCAAACTAAAGTGGTCACGTTTGTCAGAGATCCGACAATCGTCTGCTCCAAGACGAGTGCTGGAGTGGAGACCGCGTCTCGGTGACCGTAGTGTGGGACGCCCCCCGGCTAGATGGTGCGACGATTTGCGCAGGGCGACTGGCGGAAACTGGATGCCTGAAGCCGAAGATCGGTCTAGGTGGCGCTTCTTGGGGAAGGCCTATGTCCAGCAGTGGACTGCCGCAGGCTGTTGAATTGAAGTTACCTTCTGTGAGATGGTTCAATTGAAAGCGTACTTTTCACGAGCATAAGTTTCGAGGCTGGTGGGTAAAGAACTGTCCATAATTATTAATATCAAAATAATTTGCAGTTCGGTCAAATTATCGTCATATGTTGTTATTCAGATCGAGAAAGTATTCGATTTACATTTATAGAAGAAGCTGATATTTGGAAGACCAGCCCAGATATGAATGCAGTATGTACTCTATATGAGGGCGCATTTGTTCTCGCATGTACTGATAAATATATCGAGTGTTTTGTGTTCGCAGTGGACGAGAAAAGCGAACAGGCCGAATTTGTCCGCAACCAGTACTACGGTTTGGAGTGGAGGCGTGATGCGGAGGCGGACGCCGGGGAGGGGGGAGACGGGGAGACACTCGGCAGCGGATTGCTGGTGACGGACACTGACGCTTACTGCTCGATACGAGTGTCGCGGGCCGGCAGCTTCCATTACTACTTCGTGTACGACAGCGCCGAGTCGCGGGCGGGACCTATGGGCTCGGGTTGGTTCCACGTGGCGCCTACGTTGCGCGCCGGCGGGGCTCCGATACCGCTGGATGCTCTCATGTGTCACACAGTGCTGGCCAAGTGTCTTGGTCCCCTGCCGCGCTGGGAGCGAGCGCTACGTCCCGCTTACGAGGCTGGCTACAACATGATACACTTCACGCCTGTGCAGGTCATTTGCTATCATTTATTTCACTGAGAGTTTTTAACAACCCATATATCTCATTGAATGAATATAGCCTATTTCTTTCCTTTGATGGCAATTAGTTGTAACTATTATGCCAGTGTCAAGTAAAATACAATAATATCAAATCTATTGAAATGTAACTAGTCAGCTTGTCACGTTACGTCTTGATAAAATGGTGGCCATTCTACCAAAACCTACTATAGACTTTGTCAGTCAATTTGAAAAAACTATACACGCGTTTATTTCAAATCACTTATACACCTTAATCGAACTGTATTTTATAAAACCTACGCCACCACAATGAAACAATATAACTGATAATAAGATTATGAAAATGAAATAATAACGACGAGGACGACCGATTGGCTCAGTGGCGGGGCCCTCCGCCCACAAAGTCAATGATCGCGGGTTCGATTCCCGCATCGGAATAAATATATATATGGATTTATAAATATTTATTCCGATGCCATTAAAGGTCGAGGAGGACGATGATTAATATATGTATGGCTCAGTGGCGGGACTCCTTACCCACAAATTTCATGGTTGCGTTTTCGATCCCCGCATCGGAATAAATGTATGGCCAAAAGATATTTATTCCGAGTCTGGTAACCCCGCCAATTCGCATTGAACAAGTGTGGTGGGTTAACGTTCGTTCCTCTAGAAATGGGGAGGCACGTGCTCAGCTCAGTGAGACATATATGGGCTGTGAAAAAGAATCTCAGTTTCAGTCTGCTAACTTGAAGAGCTATGACAATGAGTCTGGTTCTCCGGCAAATTTCTTCGTTCCGAATTCTATCCACCAGAGAAACTCCGAGCATAGCCCTATCCATAGCCCTCTGAGAGATTAAGGAATATATTGATATGATATTGATGTACAGGAACTGGGTGCATCCAACTCGAGCTACAGCATCGCCAATCAGCTACGTCTCAATCCGCGCTTTACAGCCGATTCGGCTCGAGAACCCACATTCGCCGACGTCGAGAACCTCGTCTCCAAGATCCGCAACGAATGGAAGGTGCGTCTCTTCAACTGTATTCAAACATACTCTTCCCTCTCACACACGCACACACACTTATATGAATAAACAAATATTTTCTGGATTAACCGCCGTGATCTACGAGTTTGTATATATTTTTACTGTAAGTTAAGATAATTAAATGTTAGTCCAATAACGGACTCCGTAAATGTTCAATTATTTATATAACTTTTAGCAATAAGATATGCTGTGAATTTTGTTATAAATAAATATATACCATTTAAAAAAATTAAAATTTATAACACTTAGTGAAAGGTTGGCAGTCAGAATTTTTACTTGACTATGATCCGCGACAAGCAAATAAAATCAGAAAAGTAATAATGTGTATTTTTACCCAAGGAAGTGGATTTGCAGAGAACTTAAAACTAAATCGTACCGAAAAACGACCGACAACAGCTCTCCACTTCTCGACTTCTAACACTAACACCAAACACACAACACCACTCTTCCACAATGTACACTACACGTGTTTCGCCTCAACACGAGGCATCAGCAGGTATAGTGGACTGCACCTGTGGATGCTTTTGTCGTAGCGAAACGCGTTGTGTTTTTGGGTGAAAAGTGGTATTGTGTGTTTGACGTTATCAACGTTAGTGATTATGGCCATGGTAATACCTACCGGGGTCGCCCTCGAACAAAAAATGGTCACAAGTGCGAACACGGGTGCCGAGGAGAAAATAATCCAAAATGGCGCAAAATAAGATGGCCGTCATACAAAGCTAAAATCGTAATTTGTGAGCCGATTTCTCTGAAATTTGGCAGAAGCTCGAGAGGCTCGCGTAGTGCTATTTTAATAAAATCTGCATTTTTGGGCCCCCCGGGTACTATTGCGCCTTACCTCAGTATGCGGGGTTCTGCTGGTGCTGACCTCCATCCTCCCTAGCGGTCTCGTGGGATACACTATGAAGAATTATAATAAACCTAATTTGTTAAAAATGACGGCGACATGGTTCGCCACCCGTCACGTCCTGATTCCCACGAGCTACGCTTTCGCTACGATGAATTTGAGAGGAAGGATGGATGAAAAGATGGATAAGTGTGGAGGAAGCAAGGAAGGCCTGCCCGGATCGTAGCGGACGGAGATTTGTGGTCTCCGCCTACACCTACGGGAAACAGGCGTGACGATATGTATGTATGTATGCATTCTTGTTCAGATGGTGTCGATCTGCGACGTTGTGTTGAACCACACGGCGAACGAGACGCCGTGGCTGGTTGCGCATCCAGAGGCGGCATACAACTGCCACAATTGCCCGCATTTGCGGCCCGCGGCGCTGCTGGACGCGGTGCTGGCCCGGCTGACGGTGGACGTGGGCCGCGGGGACCTCGAACCGGTGATTCCCCGCCGCGTCACGCAGCACGAACATATCGAGGTGAGCGACCATCTAAAATATGCCTTTGGGGGTGTGCTAGTTGTGAATGCGATTGTTCAGGTTGCGTGTTAAATAAATTAGCACTCAAAATTCAACAACAGTTGTTAAATAGTTGTTGTTATATATACATTAACATGAAATTATAAACTAACGTCTGATATACCAACAAGCGATTAGAGTACATCATCATCATCAAGGCATTACAGCCGCGGGTGGGCCTTAGCCTGGTTCAGTAAATTTTTCTTAGTTTAGCTTCTTCCCTCCAGCCCCTCACACCGATTGCCTTTAGGTCGTCCTCGACTCCATCTAGCCATCTGAGCTTAGGCCTTCCGCGGCTTCTACGACCATCTGGTTTGCCGTCGAGTAGGCCTTCGGGTACTCTAGCCTCGTCCATCTGTACCACGTGCCCAGCCCAACGAAGCGTCCAATATCCAATCTTCTGATCAGAGTACAGAGAGTGTTAAATACAGAACTAATGAACACATGGTTATAGCGAGCGTCAGCGCTGACTGTTGACTGTTTACTATCTGTGCTTTGTTTCCCTCTTGCAAAGGTCTTTATACGCTGCCTGCGGAATCTGTGGGAGAACGTATTGTGCCTTGACGATATTTCTATGGGCGGCGTTGATCCGGTGACTCTGATGGAAAGCAATCAACGCCACTAGTCGTTTGCCTTCCTGTCCCATAGAAAAAAAATACACATGTCGCTTTTAAACTTTCTGTCTCGCAATGCTAGAATGTGCTTGTTTGCGCAGGCTGTGAAGCACGTACTGCAGACGCAGCGCGTGCCCGAAGCGCGTCTGCACGAATTATTCACTTCAGATGTGGACGCACTGGTGCAACAGTTCTACCTTATGGCGCGCAACAAGTAAGCATAGATCTCTATTCTCTACTCGCCAGACAATGCTCTCTTCTTATTAGGTCTAACTAGGTGTTAATGTCAATATTTTCATATAAACTTCTCTATTTACTTGTCTGTAACATGATGGGCCGGTTCGCCTGGGGAAGTACCACACTCCCGCAGAGAACCGCCAATATTCATTTTGTATGGCGGCCATCTTGTTTTCCTCTATTTTAGATTTTTTCACCACCTTACCCAATTGCTACTTGAGCTTAATATTGTTTTTGCGAAAACCACCCTTCTATCTCTTACCAAACGGGCGTGCCGTGAAAAGTATCGGCTGATATGTCGTCTCATATGATGACCACGGGAAGGAGTTAACTATATATATAACAAAATGGAACTTCTTAAGTACCTTTTTAATAATCATTTTATTTATTTATTTATATATTCACGCCTATCCCCCACAGGGGGTGGCAGAGATCACAGAGCACCATTCGCTACCATTCACCGCAGCGAAACGACTCTCCGTAGGTCGCTTCTCGCCCGCGTGAGAATCAGGGCATGACGGGTGGTGAACCACGTCGCCGTCATTTTTAAACAAATTAGGTATATTAAATTCGCTTTAGTGAATCCCACGAGCCGCAAGGGAGGATGGAGGTCAGCCCCAGCAGAGCCCTGCACGCTGAGGTAAGGCACCATAGTACCTGGGGGAGCCCGATCCCGGGACGGTCGGCACGCTTGCGACTAAGCTCGCCCTCAGCCATACATCCTTTGGCACGGCAGACCGTGGCATCATAACGTAACCTTTGCTGTGATTTCAGAGTACCGCCAGTGAAGCCCGCAGAATCGGAGTCTGCCGAGCTGAAGTTGATCCCCGACCCTCAGTTCCGACGTCTGCACGCCACCGTCGACCTGGACGTAGCGCTCCAGCTGTTCAACGTGTACAGGTCTTGGTTTGGCATTAGTTTTAATTTTGTGTAAACGCGGTAGTCCTGTGGGTTTGCGTGCGCGCGGTGATTCGTGCACGGCTCTAACACTTAACTTGTATGTTATCCTGTAATAACTGCTTTGATTAAATAAAGCCTGATCGTCAGTTGAATGTACCGTGTATGCTTTCAGGTCAGATTGCTACGACGAAGAGACGAGGTTGCGTCGCTGTTCCGAAGAATTCCGCCGGCGTCTGGAGCAACTCAACGAGGCGGCCGCTGACGAGCTCAGGGATCATCTACGGGCCGCTGTGGACAACTGTGTCGCCGGCATGAGGTACATACATACATACATATCGTCACACCAGTTTCCCGTAGGGGTAGGCGGAGACCACAGATCTCCACCTGCTACGATCTCGGCATACTTTTCTTGCTTCCTGCACACTTATCACTCTCCCCATGTAAGCCCGCCGGGTAAGAGTACTCTTGACCTGGCCTTTCCGAAAAACTTCCGCAATTTGGTCAAGGTATGTTTTCCTTTGTCTACTCCTAACGACCCTCCCATTCACATCCGCAACGTTAATTTTCGAGCCGTCTTTCATCCATCCTCTCGATTTGCCTAAACCACCTAAGCATCCCGTTCTCAAGTTTTGTCACGACACCTTCTTTTACTCGACATAACTCTCTTATATCTTCATTTCTTATTCTATTATTCGTATATATAAATAAATACATACACATACATATTCATACATTATAAATACATGTACATACAATAATATAAGTGGCAGCAAGTGATGTGATGCTACTGCCGTGTAAAAAGCATGTGGGTTTGGTTCCTACTTAATGATTTCACCCAATTTTTTACTTTTATTTGTATTATTAATGGAGTCAGGCGTCACTTTGCGGAAATCCATCACTATATGGACAGTCAAAAGTTTTACTTAGCTAAGATCCGCGACAAGCGAAACAATAACAGAAAATTAACAATGTGTGTTTTTCCGTTGGGTTTAGTGGATTTATTGGGAACTCAAACCAAAAACTTACCGAAAATCGGCCATCAATTCTCCACCCACCAACCACTGTACACAACACCAAACACACACTACCACTTTTCCACCTTGTAAACGACACGCGTTTCGCCCCAACACGAGGCATCTTCAGGTATAGTGGACTCTACGGAAGACAACCGAAAAAGTTTCGTTTGTCTTCCGTTTTTCGTTTGTCGTTTACAAGATGGAAAAGTGGTAGTGTGTGTTTGGTGTTGTGTATAGTGGTTGGTGGGTGAAGAGTGGATGGCCGATTTTCGGTAAGTTTTTGGTTTAAGTTCCAAATAAATCCACTTCATCCAGCAGAAAAAAAACACATTACTAATTTTCTGTTACTGTTTGCTTCTCGCGGACCTTAGCTAAGTAAAACTTTTGACTGTCCACATACTTTTATTATGTTATTTCTGTATGTCTTGTCCAGAGATGATCTCGGGAACTCATTGCATATTTTTGGGCCAATGATGATAATGAGGTTTTCGACGACTCCAACACTCCTGATGTTACAGATACTACCGTCTGCAATCCGATGGACCGAAGGTAGAAGAAGTCAGTGCTAAATACCCTTTGGTACCGAGGTGAGCTTTACGTTTTTTTTTCTTTATGGAAGCAAGCATGTGTTTCGAACTATAGAGTTTGGATGTAAATTATGTAAGAGGAAGGAGGATTTAATAGGAGGGAAAGAAGGTAATAAAGGGGAAGGAAACTAGACCTCTGCATTCCATTCCAGTCCATTCCGTTCGTTGTATTATTATATAATTTGGTTATATAAAGATACGAATTGTTGTTTACGTGGCGACTTTATACTGTCTATGTGCCATTTTTTCTAAATAAATATTTAATTTGGGCGTTGAATCCTTTCATTATAAAGATAATCGTTTTATTACTTTTTTTAGAGTGGTAGAGCGACGTAGCAGAGGAATACTTTGTCAAGAATGGCATATTATTTGTCTGTAACATGAATGGGCCGGCTCGCCCGGAGAGTACCACACTCGACGGCAAAAACCGGTGAGCGGTTGAGATCCGGAGGCCCAACCCCCCCTCCCCCTCGCATAATGACATTTCCTTAAAGGCCAGCAACGCTTCTGCCCTGCCTATGGCACTGCGAATGTTTATGAGCGGTGTTCATTGCTTTCCATCAGGTGACACGCCTGCTCGTTAGCTTTCCACCCCTTAAAAAAAGTTGTCTGTATTACAATACGTTAGAATCATGACGTATTTTATTTTTTTAAAAACCCGAACAAGCAAAAGTGCACCTTAATCCAGGGATCAAAGTTTTTAAATAATCTTTAATTAGTGTCCACACCAGAAACTACTACTTTCACAATAATACTCTTTATTTGCAAGCAGAAATAGACCTCCACTACCTTTTATTAATGTTCATTTTTGTTTGTTACTATGACGTACTATTTTGTCGCGTGCCACCAATGGCGTGTTCGCACGTCGATCGACACGCCCATCACTCGTCTACGTACGTGTACGTTCGCAGGTACTTCACGTTCCCCCAGGGCGTGGGCACGGTGCGCGAGGCGGAGGCGGCGGTGTACGGGGAGGCGGGGCGGCTGGTGATGGCGCACAACGGGTGGGTGATGAACGCCGACCCGCTGCAGGATTTTGCGGCGCGCGCCGCCAACGGCCGCGTCTACCTTCGCCGCGAGCTCATCGCGTGGGGCGACAGCGTCAAACTCAGGTGACTTTACTACGGTTCAACACGTTGAGCGCCCCGCCCATTCTTAAGGGAGTCCCCGCCAATCTACGCCCACTTCGCTTTTTTTCGCTGTACGAAAATATTGTAAATTATGTTATGATAAAAATATAAAAACATGGTAAAAATATAACGACGGCAAACCGGATTGTCGTAGAAGCCGCGGAAGGCCTAAGCTCAGGTGGCTAGATGGAGTCGAGGTCGACTTATTGGCAATCGGTGTGAGAGGTAAGGTTCGACTGGAAAAATTTACTGACCCTGGCTAAGGCCCACGCACGGCTGTAATGTCTTGATGATGATCATGATGGTGTTTTAATAAAGTACATTAAACCTGTGATAAGTCAGTTGCACTTAAATTTCCATGGCCATGTTCACACGTTTACACGAATCGTGAAAAACCACGACGACTCAGCCCTCCAAAATTAGGTGAGCTTCAAAATTAGATGCGCGTGGTGTGTTCTTGCTTTCCTTCGATTAAAAACGGTGATAATACCAGCACAGCATTAGGATCTTATTGACGTCCATGTTATTCGGTATCGTGATAAAGTCGTGACGATACCGAATCATCGTGACTCGCCAATGACGAATCGTATTATACTCGTATATCACAATTCGGTTTACAAATGTGAACGTTTATTCATCTTAACGAATTGTCATCGATTTCGAATGACGAATGTGTGAACAAGCCTTTATTGAATACCTTATTTTTGTTCATTTCTTTTGAGAAATATGGATATGTAAACTCAACAGGGTCTTTCACCAGTATTCATCCTGATGGTCGTGGGCGTGGCGATGGGAATCGAATTCAATGATACGCTCACTGACAATGGATTATAATTACTACAGTACATTTCACCTTAGATATAAAGCATTTTAGATACAAATCACTTATTAAATCGAACACTTGGCGGTTCGTCGCAGACACGGTGCGCTGGCGGCGCCTCAATTCGAACTGTGCCGAATGTGGCCGCCCCACGTCCATATATACGACGCTCCGCTGGAGGGGCGCACAAAGACCACCCACTCTATGTTCTTGACGCAGACAACGCACGCTTCGTCGATCGATGGCTAAAATGATTCATTCTTTGTCGTTAGATAAATCACTCTCGGCGCTGGAGCGCCGTCAGATATTTAAAAAAAAATACAATAATAAAATGAGTCTATTCCACGCAGATATGGTGACAAACCGGAAGACAGTCCCTTCCTGTGGTCGCACATGCGCGAGTACGTCGAGCTCACCGCCGAGGTGTTCGACGGGTTGCGCCTGGACAACTGCCACTCGACGCCGCTGCACGTACGTGTTTGTACTCGTTGTATTGTACCGGCACGGACGTTGGGCGCTCGCCGCTCTCACATTACATCTTAACGTTCCAATGCAACGAGCTTTAATTACGATTGAAAAAAGATTTCAATGGAGTAATAATTTTTTGGTCGTAATATAACGATACATGTCAATTAAGTCGGAAAAATATCTGACCTCTGAGAGCTATCTTGGCGTACGCTGCCTGAACCATTGGAGTTACACAAAGATGATGTACCGTAGGATTGTTTGTCTTGAATAGTTCTAAATAAAAGTCCGCGACAGCATATATCTACCTTTTATGTGGAAGCCACTATGACCAAAATTGTGAACCATAAATTAAGTAAAAATATATATATTTGTTTAAAATGATCGTGTCACGAAACTTAACGTGGCAGACCAAATTCCACGCGTGAGAAGTCGCGGGCAAAGGCTAGTAATATATAAATGTACACTGAATAGAAAAATAAGTTTATTTTACTTGGAAGAATTTCATTGACATCGAAGATGAAACCCCTTAAAGAACCCGCGTGTCGGCGTGAGCAGCACCGCGGGCGCGGTGTAGTGCAGTACACACACGTCACGAAACACGTTGCAGGTGGCCGAGTACCTGCTGGACTGCGCGCGTAACGTGAAGCCCGACCTGTACGTCGTCGCCGAGCTGTTCACCAACTCGGACCACGTCGACAACATCTTCGTCAACCGTCTCGGCATAACGTCGCTCATACGAGGTATCATCGCTTTTCTTCCATCGAGGTATTTCATTGGAGAGTATTCAAAACGTAAAGGGCTATTTTTTATGGTATGTAGATAAATCCATTTTTATTAAAACGCCGTGATTATATATACATAGGCTCTGTTATGAAATACCTATATTTTCATAAAAAAAAAAAAAATATCTTGTTATTATGGCGTAAATTAATATTTTTTCTCGTAAAAAAAAACGCCCTCCATTGTTTTTTATGGGATAGCAAGGCAAACGAACTGGCGTGTCACCTGATGAAAAGCAATTAACGTTGCCGGCCTTTGAGGAAAGTGTCACTATGGGAGCGGGGGGGGGGGGGGTAGGGCCTCCGGAACTCAACCTCTCACCGGAAGAAGCGCGGGAGCTCAGCCACTCAGACGCCGGTTTTCTGCGGGAGTGTGGTATTTCCTCGGGCGAGTCGGCCCGGGGAAGAACCGCACTTCACAATTCATAACCTTTGATATCATGTACTATAAAAGTATTCATAAGTGATATTTTACCTTTGATATCGTATACAATAAAAGTAAATAAATGTATACTATTCTGGGAAAAATGAAAATTGATCTAAAAAAATATATACCTAATTTGTCGAAAAATGACGGCGACGTGGTTCGCCACCCGTCACGTCCTGATTCTCACGAGGGCGAAGAGCGACCAATGACGAGCCGTTTCGCTGCGATGAATGGCATCGGATGGAGCTCTGTGGTCTCTGCCAACCCCTGCGGGGGATAGGCGTGAATATATATATATATATATATATATATATATATATATATATATATATATATATATATATATATATATATATTAGGTACATTATTAAGTATTACCTGGATTCAATGCATAGTGCTGTATTTGTAAAAGGAGTTAATTAATTTAAAAGTATTGAAAAAAATATGTACACATTGTTATGGTGACTTTATAAGTAAATAATGCATAGATCATTACTAAGATGGAGGAACAGAGACAGACAGACAAAATTATCTTCCTAATATTGACTGAAGCCTATCGCTTCCGTGTAGTAATAAATAGGTTATTAATTTTGATCAAATAAAAAAAACGGTTCGACGAAGCTCCTATAAACCCTATTATTAAATAAATATTGTTTATGTAAATCTAAGTATAAAAATAACAGTACAAGTAGTATACACGTCTGAAGAGGCTCTGAGTGCATGGGGCATGGATGAGTAGGGCAAGGAAGACCAGGGATATTCATACGCAGGCAAGCAGATTGAGACTTAACGCGGTTGCTTCACTCTCCTCATCCAAGCTCGCCGGTTAAAGTTACTCTTGACCTGGCCTTTCTTAAAAACTATATTAAATGAACCCAGTATGATTCCGTATCGTCCGTAGAGGCTTTAAGCGCGTGGGACTCGCACGAGCAGGGCCGGCTGGTGCACAGGTTCGGAGGTCGCGCTGTGGGCTCGTTCCTGCAGGACTGTCGTCGCTTGGCCACCCCGCAGGTCGCGCATGCCATGTTCTTGGACCTCACCCACGACAACCCCTCGCCAGTCGACAAGCGGTAAGTCATTGGTATACGCATTCTCGTTTGCCTCCCTATCCCAAAAAAATATCAGGTAAGGCTTGCGTCATTGCCCACTTTTTTTGCTAGTGGTAGAGCGACGCAGCAGACGAATGCTTTCTCAAGAGTGGCATAATATTTGTCTACAGCATGTATGGGCCGGCTCGCCCGGGGATTACAAGAAGATATAGGAAGTGGGCAATCAGGCAAGCCTCACCTAATTTTTTGTATGGTATAGGCAGGCCAACGAGCAAGCGTGTCATCTGATGGAAAGCAAATAACACCGCCCATAGACATCTTCAACACCAGAGGTATCACAGATTGGCGTTGCTATCCTTTAAGATACGAGTAGGCTTGTTTCTTGGTTTCAATGTCGTATAACCTTATACTTTTATATAGCCTTATACTTTTATATAGCCTTATACTTTTAAATAGCCTTATACTTTTATATAGCCTTATACTTTTATAAAGCCTTACACTTTTATATAGCCTTATACTTTTATAAAGCCTTATACTTTTATATAGCCTTATACTTTTATATAGCCTTATACTTATATATAGCCTTATACTTTTATATAGCCTTATATTATACTTTTATAAAGCCTTATACTTTTATATAGCCTTATACTTTTATATAGCCTTATACTTTTATATAGCTTTATACTTTAATATAGCTTTATACTTTTATAAAGCCTTATACTTTTATATAGCCTTATACTTTTATATAGCCTTATACTTATATATAGCCTTATACTTTTATATAGCCTTATACTTTTATAAAGCCTTATACTTTTATATAGCCTTATACTTTTATATAGCCTTATACTTTTATATAGCTTTATACTTTAATATAGCTTTATACTTTTATAAAGCCTTATACTTTTATATAGCCTTATACTTTTATATAGCCTTATACTTTTATATAGCCTTATACTTTTATAAAGCCTTATACTTGTATATAGCCTTATACTTTTATATAGCCTTATACTTTTATATAGCCTTATACTTTTATATAGCTTTATACTTTAATATAGCTTTATACTTTTATAAAGCCTTATACTTTTATATAGCCTTATACTTTTATATAGCCTTATACTTTTATATAACCTTATACTTTTATATAACCTTATATTTTTATATAGCCTTATACTTTTTTAAAAATAAAAATATAATGACCGAGTTTCGTTCCGCAGGTGCGTGTTCGACATGTTGCCTTCAGCTGCGCTGGTGGCGATGGCTAGCTGCGCCACCGGAAGCACGCGCGGCTACGATGAGCTCGTACCGCATCACGTAAGCTGTTGTAATCTGTGCTGTTGTGTGATTATTAAAATGTTACATACATACATACATACATATCGTCACGCCTGTCTCCTGAAACTGTAGGCAGAGACCACAGATCTCCCACCTGCTACGATCTCGGCTTATTTACGGCTCCTTGCTTCCTCCTTTACTTTCCTTGCTTCCTCCATACTCGAGGAGAGTGCTCACGCAAGTTCTGTTGCTACCGTTGCCTATCTTAGGATAAGAATGTCAATAACTGGAGGGGAAGAAAGAAGTAATGAGATGGGTGTCCGGATACAATGGAGGATTTTTAAAGAATTAGAAGGCAAACGAGCAAGCTTCCAAACGGCAAACGTCACTTGATGAAAAGCAACAACGCACTCATGCTATGGGCATTGCAGAAGCATTTTTCTAGAAGCTTCTATCCATGCAACACTAACCTATGGAATCAGCTACCTAGTAATAAGGTTATTTGTTGCAGGTGGATGTTGTGGAGGAGGGTCGCCTGTACGCGGAGTGGGGGGAGGGTGTGGAGGGGGAGCCCCGCGTGGGCAGCGGCACGGGCTTGGTGGCCGCGCGGCGGGCGCTCAACGCGCTGCACGCACAACTTGCCCGCGACGGGTACACCGAGGTAGCCAGATGGATATATATAAAAAATGTTGAAATGCCGTGGACTGTATTACACTGATTCATACGTTCACAACACCCAAACCAGGGGTCGGCAAGTAGTCAACGCGGAGTGGGATGAATGTGACTAGCGGTCGGGCTCCGCGCACCCGTCAACCACCCCTCTGCTGCTTTTGCACGGCGTTGATGGTCTAACACTAAGTTTTCGGGGCCCACGTCCGGCGGCCTCTCATAACTACGCGAACGTTAAGGCTTTTGCCAAATTTTTGGTTTGTTTTTACTGTTTAAAAATATAGCTAAGTTCTTCTTTGCAGGTGTACGTAGACCAGATGGATGCCGATGTGGTAGCCGTAACTCGCCACGACCCACATTCCAGGAAGGTTTGTTCTCAGTTAAATAAATATAAATTAATAGATATTAAACATATTCCACAAATAAACCCATAATGTTTGGACCTCGCCCAGGTCTTAGCGGGTAGAGTCAACAAAAAAATGTAATAGAACACATTGTTTACGCTAGTTTGAAAATTAAAAATTCCATTTAATATGTATTACATTGAAATCCACATAAATCTAATTAAACAACGCTGCAGACGAATACTTTGTTAATAATGGCATATTATTTGTCTGTAGTACGAATGGGCCGACTCGCCCGGGGAAGTACTACACTCCCGCAGAAAACCGGCGTCTGAGTGGTAGCTTAGCTACCGCGTATCGTACGGTGAGCGGCTTAGTTCCGAAGGCCCAACATCCTCCCCTTCTCACTCCCCCTTCCACCTTCCCCTCCAACTCCAACTCCCACTCCCATAATGACACTTTCCTTAAAGCTCGGCAACTCTCCCGCACTGCCTATGGCGCTGCGGATGTCTGTGAGTGGGGTTGATTGCTTTCCATCAGGTGACATGCCTGCTCGTTTGCCTTCCTATCCCTGTCTAAAAAATAACGGACATCTATTATTGCACTAACACGAATGAAATAAACGCATATTTTTTCTAGTTCTAATGTCTTTATCATTATTGTAATTTAATATATATAGGCTATGATTTTAAAGCGGTTTCGATTTCAGTTATCTGATGAGAGAAGACACGGTGAAAAGTCCTCCACGGCTTTGCTGTATAGAATAATGAGGTTTTGATATAAGCACATATTGTAATATTAATTGGAAGGGTATTTATAATAATTCCACGTTGGTAGCGAGGGTCTGTCAAAAGGTAGACAGTGGAACTAACTAATCTAAAGTTAATGAAAATAATCTCTCAATAAAACATAAAAATAGTCTCTCTTGAGTTTAGCTTCTTTTGACTGGTTTGGATGTGACTAGATCCGTACATTTAAACTTGGTGAATAACTACTTGTACTAACTAAAACTAAACTCACTAAAAGTGGAAAATAAAAATACATATATATTAATACTCTTCCTCCAGTCAGTGATCCTTGTGGCTTTCACGGCGTTCAACGCTCCCGACCCAGCATTCACTGGTCGGTACGTGAAGCCGTTGCGCTTCGAAGGTCAGCTTGAGGAGATCATATTGGAGGCAGGCATCCATCATGTCGACCACAGGTGAGAGTTAATAGCGAGAGTAGTCTAAAATCCATAGATCGCTGGTTCAATCCGGCTTGAAGGACCAAAAAAATGATGTAAGCATAATGACAGAATATTGAGGTGTTGCACTATCATTAAAATGTCAGCTAGTGGAAGCTAGTAGGTAGTCTTTTGGTTGTTACGTGCCAATCTTGTACATTTCGTATATTTTGAATACAAGAAATTGCTTCTAAAAACCGTTGATTATAGCCGACCGAGCCGACTATAGAATTGTCCGTCGCAGGTCAACAGGACGGCCGTTCCAGCCGCCAACTGCCTTCACTAAGCACCCTCAGTACATCAACGGGTTAAGCGAATACGAGGTGACGGTGCGCGAAAGAGTTTCGCTGGCGCAGTCCACCGTGTTCGCGAGCGAGCGGCGTGAGGGGGCGCTGACTGCGCTGGAGTGGCGTTCGTTCGCGCCCGGCTCCGTAGTGGCGATACGCGTGGAGCCGCGAGCGCCGCACGCGGCGGCTCTGCGGGCGCTCGCGTGCACTCCCGACGTGACGTCGGCGCTCGCCGATCTAGAGCTGGTGGATTTCCACACGTTGCTCTACTGCTGCGACGCGGAAGAGCGGGACCGCGGCGTCGGCGGCGTTTACGACGTGCCCGGCCACGGTCCGCTCGTCTACGCCGGCCTGCAGGTATGTCGCTAGCAGTTGGTGTTGCTCTTATAAGCTAAGAATGTATATATAAGCCAAAGTTCATAGAGTATAGTGAAACCAAGCAAAATAGTGTTTCTTAACATCTGCGTTACGAACATATTTAGTAACGATCAGTTAGCGTTGTGTGATAGATCGCTATGCTCTAGTGCAGCTGTACTTAACCTGCGGCCTCGCGGCCTCGCGGCCTTCAAGAAAAGCCTTTCTGTGGTTGGCCCACCTGGAGTAATTTTATTTTAAACCATAACAAAAATTGAGAGACCACTGAGTAAATAGGTCCTACAGAAGAGTGTCGCGCCGCGGTGTGCAATGATATTATTGATTCAGTAATTTACCGTAAAAAACGTCAATTTCTTTATTTTTTTTAATTTCCAGCAGACGTCTGTATTACAGCAGTGTCATTTTAGTATTTTCGTAAATACAACAAATCAAGTGTTAGGACAAGAACGTGTCGCTTTGTATTCTGGTCGTGTCTTGTTTTGAATTCATTTACACGATACAACTGTGTCAAAACCTAAGAAGTCATCACCTAGTTTCGCCATACCTAGCGACACCACGGCTCACACGTGTTTGTGGCAACTATTAAAAAATTTTTGAGTTGAGGGTTTATTCCAAGTCTGGTAACCCCGCCAATCCGCATTGGACAAGCGTGGTGGGTTAACGTCCGTTTCTCCAGAAATGGAGAGGCCCGTGCTCAGCAATGAGACATATATGGGCTGTTTAAAAAAAAATCAATTTTCAACTCACAGGGCATCGCGTCGCTGTTGGAGGTGGTGCGGACCGCTAACGACCTGGGCCATCCGCTGTGCGACAATTTGCGTAACGGCGATTGGCTGGTGGAGTATCAGTGGCGGCGTTTGGAATCCGAGCCGCGGCTGTCGTCCGTGGCGGCGGCGTACCGCGAGGCGTTGCGGCCGCTGGCCGAGCTGCCTCGGTTCTTGGTGCCCGCGTACTTCGAGAGGGTGTTGCGTGCGTTGTACGCGGCGGTGACGCGAGCCGCGCTGGCGCAACTGAGCCCCGATGCGCGCAAGGATAGTTTCGCTCGCGCCCTGGCGCTCACGAGCGTGCAGCTGACGGGCGCGGTCCGCTCGGCGCCGCTGCCTGCGCTGGCGCCGGCGCTGCCCCCGCCGCGGCCGTCTCGCTCCGCCTCCATGTCCGCCGGTCTGCCGCACTTCGCCGTCGGCTACATGCGCTGTTGGGGGCGTGACACCTTCATCGCGCTACGGGGCCTCTACCTCCTCACCGGACGCTACCAGGTATGAAAGAAAGAAAGGAAAACTTTCTTCGAAAATCCACAAAGCAGTATAGAGAAACAAAGAGTATACGTATAAAATAAAAATTTGCTAAGATTGGCTATACGTAAAAAGAAAGCACACAGAAGTTAACAAACACTAAAATTATAAAAAAACAAATAAAATAATTATAATAATAGCAAATGTCTCTAGTCTTTGTCCGGATCAACACGGGATTATCATTCATACCTTTATTGCCCTTTAATCCTTTCGGTACGGGTGCCGGATATATCCGGCTTCCATCTGATGATTTGTGATGAAAATATATTTACACATATCCATAAAACACCTTGGACTCTTCGATTTTCGAACAACCGTTGTCTACAAACGTATCTGCTTTGATTAATTGATTTATCTGGGGATAATTCACCATGACAACGGAGGGCTGAAAATGGGCTATGTGGGCGTTTCGTGTTCAGCGGGGCACTTCGTATAGCGGGAGCGTCACGGCGGAAAGAGTGTTCGTATCGAAAGAGTTAAGAAACTCTATAGGATCTTTCTTATCATCATCAACATCAAGGCATTACAGCCGCGGGTGGACCTTAGCCTAGTCCAGTAAATTTTTCCAGTCGGATCTTCGTTCAGCTTTTTCCCTCCAGCCCCTCACACCGATTGCCCTTAAGTCGTCCTCGATTCCATCTAGCCATCTGAGCTTAGGCCTTTCGCGACTTCTACGACCATCTGGTTTGCCGGCAAGTAGGCGTTTGGGTACTCTAGTCTCGTCCATCCGTACCACGTGCCCAGCCCAACGAAGGCGTCCAATCTTAATGGTTTTGATGACGTTCGGCTCATTGTACAGCTCATATAGCTCGTGGTTGTAAAGAGTAAGCCATCGCTCGTTTTCCAGCACAGGACCAAAGATGCGCCTCAAAATTTTTCTCTCAAAGGTGTAGCCGTCTCAAAAGTGTTCTAAGGAAGCTCTTCTGTTTGAGAGAAGAGCTTTCTTAGAACACTTTATAACCGTAAAATTGTACGGCTATGTTCACAGGACGCTCGCGTGCACATCCTAGCGTTCGCGGCCTGCCTCCGCCACGGCCTCATCCCCAACCTGCTGGACGGCGGCCGCAACGCGCGCTACAACTGCCGCGACGCCGTCTGGTGGTGGCTTCACAGCATTAAACAGGTAATTCGCAATCACCTATATACCTTCAACTTTGAAGTTGCGTCAAAGGGGTATTGAAAGAAGTATGTTAGGCTTGACGCTTAAAGACCGCAAAAGACCTGAAGACGTTAGATCTACAACAAAAGTGGTAGATATACTAAAGAAGATAAGACAGTTGAAATGTCCAGAAGGAAAAAGCATTTAAAAATATAACTGAGTGGCAACCGCATCGAACCGATGGTAAAAGAAAGAGATGGAGACAGGTTAGGAAATGGACAGATGATATTAAGGTTATTCGAGGGACAATCCGGTACAGAAAAGCACGGAATAAAGAAGAATGGAAACAGCTGGATGAGGCCTATGTATCACAGGACGCGCTGTATGCTGAACCGTAAAGTTAATGTGTTAACATAATTTACAACATAAGTATGTGAAAAGTTAGAACCAGCACTAAAAGCTTAATAATATGCCTTCAACGGTATTCCCGAATATTTACCAAATACCAATTTGCAACCAGATACCAAATTGCAACCTTTAACAATTCTGAAGAAATCCATTACAAAGATGGACAATGAAACGCACTTAAGTTTGACCGTCCATCTAAGCGACATTATGTTGTCTTCCAGTACTGCACCGAGGCGCCGCAGGGCGCAGCGCTGCTATCGGAGCCGGTGTCGCGGCTGTTTCCTCACGACGACAGCGAGCCCGCGCCGCCGGGCGCTGCGGATCAACCGCTGCATGACGTCGTTCAGGAGGCGCTCGACGTGCACTTCCAGGGACTCGTGTTCCGCGAGCGCAACGCAGGCCGCACCATCGACGCGCACATGTCTGACAAGGGCTTCAACGTGCAGATCGGAGTCGATCCAGAAACCGGCTTTCCGTTCGGCGGCAACGACGCCAACTGCGGCACCTGGATGGATAAGATGGGCTCCTCCGAGCCGGCCGGCACCCGCGGCAAGCCGGCCACGCCGCGCGACGGTAGCGCCGTCGAGTTGGTCGCGCTGGCCTACAGCGTCACGACGTGGCTGGCCGCGCAGCACCGCGCCGCCCGCTACCCCTACCCCGGCGTCGCACGCCGACACCGCGACGGCAGCCTCACCGCTTGGACGTACGCGCAGTGGGCCGAGCGGATACACGCGCATTTCGATCGCTACTTCTGGGTGCCGACGGCGCCCTCCGCGGCCGACCTGCGTCCCGATCTAGTGCACCGCCGCGGTATCTACAAGGACTCGCACGGTGCCTCTCGCCCCTGGGCCGACTACCAGTTGCGATGCAACTTTCCCGTTGCGATGGCTGTAGCTCCGGACCTTTTTGATCCGCGCAAGGCGTGGCTTGCACTGGACAATGTCGAGCGACTGTTGCTCGGACCCCTCGGAGTCAAGACGCTCGACCCCGCCGACTGGGCGTACCGCGGCGACTACGACAACTCGAACAACAGTGACGATCCAAATGTTGCTCACGGTTTCAACTATCACCAGGGACCTGAGTGGGTGTGGCCCCTCGGGTTTTATCTGAGAGCGCGGCTCGCCTTCGCGCACGAGAACGGCAAGCACGCGCGGACGATCGCGGGTGCGTACGCGAAGCTCGCGGCGCACGTGGCGGAAATTGGCTCGTCACCGTGGCGCGGGCTGCCCGAGTTGACGAACGCGGGCGGCGCATACTGCTCCGACTCGTGCCGCACGCAGGCTTGGAGCTCTGCTACCGTGCTAGAGGCGTTACATGAGTTACGCGCGGCGCAGCGGGCGCGGCCGATGGCGAGCGACTGACGCGGCGGACGGCCGCGTCGCGTGCGCCACGCGCCGCGCGCCGCCTCCCCGCGCCGCCTGTACGCCGAGCCTTACGAGCGCACGCCGCGCCGCGCCGTGCGCCGATTCCTAGCGCGCCGTGCTTCCCGCCGCGCTCAACGCATTTCGCGCACCGTTTATAACCTTCTACAGGGCCCCCGCGGCGGCACCCTTGCCACTGTGGTCTACAGCGATCGTTACTTTCGCTACGGTTTACCGCTGCACGCGCGCGTCGCGTGCCCTATCACTGCGGCGTACGCACAAACCCGTCCGGTGCATCACGTGCCGCTGCCGGCGATGCAGCCGCGCGTTCCGCCCGGCGCCGGTTTGCTAGTGGGGGCGGGCGCGCGCGTGGCGCCGTCCAGCGCGCGGTATGCGCCGTTACGGCGTCGCCGCCGCGACGTGCCGCGCGTGTTCGCGGAGACCGCGCCCGCGCGGTTTACCTCGCCGCAGGCCGTTTCGTACAGCGCGCGACGTCTGCCTATACACTACCGGCAGCCTGCGAGCGCGTCGGAACCTCTAGCGCTAGTCCCGGCGTCCACACTGCGAGCGCGCGCCCCGTCGCCGGCGCGATCACTTTCTTCAAGCGAAACCGCCCCGCGACCCGAGTTCGCGTTGGCCGACGGCGCAGTTCATACGCGCCGCACCTCTACGGCCGATTCTCTAGACGAACGCACGTACGGCGCGCTTGCGAAAGAGTCCGCACCGTTGGGCGCCAACGTGGCGCGCGCGGGTGGAGACAAGACAGCGAACAAGACGCTGCGCCGCAAAGTGCTCAACACGGAGCGGTACAACAACAATGGAACGCGCGCGGCGCTATCGCGTCGCGGGCGGCCCCACCGCGCCGTACGACGGCAACAGGCGGCGGTACGCGTCCTGCTCGCGTGCAGCGGCGCGTTGTACGCTATTGCGCTGCTAGCGTTCTACTTCCTCAGTTTGGCGTGAACCGCCTCCGTGTTTGCTTATGGCCGGTTTCTGAATGACTTTTATTGGTAGTCTTTCTATTCGTTAGCGCTATCGGTTAGACAACTAACAAAATTGCGTTCCTGAACTGCGCATCGTAAGATAAACTCCGTTTAAAATTAACCAGCCCTTTTTGGCAGTTTATCGATTCCATAACTTTATCTGACGTTTCATATTCAACTACGTGAACTTGTTGTTGATCTTTTATAGATTGACAATGATTTTCATTCACACAGCCGCAGTGATAACAAAATAACAATAATTTTTAAATAAAATAATTCATAGATAATAATTTAACTTAAAGAAATATACATTTGTGTCTTGAAATTTTACTAGTGACAAATTATAAAACACAATTTTTGATGTGTTTTAACAATAGCGCCATCTAGCGACACAAAAAAATTGTAATCGTTTCCGTAGTTCGATAGGTCCTCAGAAACACAGTGACAGATAAACGCCTTTCATCTTACACATAACTTTATCGAAACCTTAAATAGCTATTGAGAAGATAACCGACAACTTCAGAAACTGGCCATTGGTCACGTGCTGTCAAATCGCAACGAACCCTGCAGCCTGTAGATTAGTTTTAACACGTTGACGTCGGTGCAGTTGTATGCGCCTGCGCTGCTAGACGACGCGGTCGCTGTACGGTGAGATTACACGAGATCATATGCCACCGACACCGACTATACAGGTGTCCAAGAACTCAACGTCAAGCCGAAACGGGGTGACAGGATTGATTGTAACCATCCAAACTAAAAAAAATTATCCCATGCACTTATTAATTATGGGCATTTAAGAAAAACCTAGAAATTTGGTCAAACTTTAACCATTTTTCGGTTATTGTGGTTAATTTTTATTATTTTCGTTCATTTAAACTTTGGAACCGTTACCCTAAATAACATTTCTAGAATCACATTAAAAAATAATGACACAATTGTCCCAAGTTTCCTAGAATTAAGACTGTTTGTCAAACTATAAATTTAAATTTTTCAAAATTTGTCGACTTTGAAAGGCCCTTCTTTAAAAAAAATGTACTAGAGTGCCTTGGCAAGTGCCATTAAAAGTTGGCGCATTTAATCAGGACTGTAAAATGGTACAACACTTGTTAGTTTCATATTAAAAAAAAACGAGTAAAAAGATAAAAACCTCAAGTAACCCGATTTTGGCTAACCCATTTTACTCAGTTAAAATGTTTTTTATTCGCGCAAGCTCTTAGTAGGTTCTTAATTTTAAGATCTCCAGATAGATTTTTTTTGTAATTTTTCTCATGATGGTTACAATCAATCCTGTCACCCCGTTTCGGCTTGACGTTGAATTCTGGGCCACCCTGTATAAACCCTTGCAAGTTTGTACCGTCCCGCTGTTTGTGCATATAATTAGGCCTTTGTGGTTATAAGTATGACGCGTTGATGAGTCACGCCGGTGTCAACGTGTTAATATAGGACAAATGTTACTATTTTTGCCAATAATTTAAATAATTAGCAAATATATAAAGCTAGGAACTAGGAATAACGCTCACAGAATATCAGCGTTAAGCGGTAGCATCTTGCTATGATCCCGAGACTCTTTCCGTGCTCCCATTATTCACCTTCTTACCCTAAGGTAGACATCGTATCTGTAGTTCAGGCTTTCATAAAAGTATAATTGTTACAATCAATCCTGTCACCCCGTTTCGGCTTCACGTTGAATTCTGGGCCACCCTCCTGTATAAACCCTTGCAAGTTTGTACCGTCCCGCTGTTTGTGCATATAATAGGCCTTTGTGGTTATAAGTATGACGCATTGATGAGTCACGCCGGTGTCAACGTGTTAATATAGGATAAAATGTTACTATTTTTGCCAATAATTTAAATAATTAGCAAATATATAAAGCTAGGAATAACGCTCACAGAATATCAGCGTTAAGCGGTAGCATCTTGCTATGATCCCGAGACTCTTTCTGTGCTTTCTCGCTCTTTAAATCCTTCCGCCCCCATTATTCACCTTCTTACCCTAAGGTAGACATCGTATCTTTAGTTCAGGCTTTCATAAAAGTATAATTGTTATTTTATTTTTAATAAGCAGGCCATATATTTTATAGTGTAAAATATTTTGTAAATAAAATGTTAATTTATGTTATACATATATAGTAGATTATTTATTTCCGTCGCCGATGAATCAAGTTCTATACAATGTACACATCTGACGCCATATTGAATTATAAATTCTTTCATAGTAATCATTTACTAAAATATAGTATATATAGCGACACATGTGAAATGGTATCTAGGAAACCCACGGGATTTTTACTAGTGCTGTGTGTATCATAGAATAGACGATTTTTTTTACACATTGTACCCTAGCCAGTATTTTTTCATTGATAATTAAAATTACACAAATTAAAAATACTCATATTATTTTTATATATTTTTTACTCTATAAAAATATTTCTAATAATTTTATTTATAGGTATTAAATATAGAAAAACAAAATAAGTTTTGGATATTATTTTGGATTAAATAGAAAAAATTAGATGTTTATTAATTGTTTGTATATATATATATATATATATATATATATATATATATATATATATATATATATATATATATATATATATATATATATATATATATATATATATATATATATATATATATATATATATAACATGTATAGAAGCGATTTTATTTGCACTCAAATCGAGCAAACCATATCGTGTGTTAGTAGCGCCATCTATCGATAATAACTGCAAATACATTTGACAGTTTAATGTATAGTTCTAAAATGCCATAAGTTCGAAAATAGAGTGAGATGACAAATAAATACATACCTTACGTTATTGACTAAAAACCCATGTATGTTTTCTTCACAGTGTTTTAAGGATCGCTAATGGAAATTTGGTCACGTGACCACCATTGAGATGTGCTCCTCATTCGGAGGTGCATGTGGAACTATGTAGCATTACTACCTAAAAATAATAAAACCTAATATTGAATTATAACAAAATTATCTTTCAATTGAAATATCAATATAAAAATATTACAATTACTTACGTGTTTGTATTAATGCGGTGTTACAATGCGTCCCATAATATTAATAATAATAAAATAATTCCCTCGCGCACGAGATTTCCGCCATGTGGCACGTCGATTCAATTGCCATTGTACCCATAGTCGTCTCAATGAATGGACTTATCGGGGAAAATTTGGACGCCCACCTGTCTAAGTTAGGTTTTGGTAAGTGGGTTAAATTCAAAAAGCAGCCATATTGTGCACGGCTAGGATCGTGTCGCGTCCTTTCCTTGGATGCATAATCCTTCGTGTGCTTGGTTCATCCCGCCACGAAGGATTAATAACGCTAGTAATAATATTATTTTTATAGATTTTTTTTTATATTAATAATTAAGTTATTAAGAGAAAAATATGTAAATAAAGGAAAATAATAATATAATAGAAAAATAATAAAGTAAACGATCTAGCAGGCAAATTTTATATGGACGTGTAATACCAGGCTGATAAGAAAAACAAGTAATACAAAAAAAATTCAATTTCTATTATAATAATAACTTTTTATTAAATAATTACAATTATTTCGCATTCGTAGCCTGCTAAATATCTTTAATAAGAGAAATTTTATCTCCCATATAAAAAATAATTAAATTTAATTAGTATTTGAAAAAACTGTATAAACATAAAAAAATTACAGAAAAATAAAAAGTATTTTATTAATGATTAAGAATTTGAACAAGATATGCAGATAGTAGGAATTAATAAAACATGGAGACTAAGTGGGTTATATGTCATTGTCTCTTTGTAAAGCAGTCAATGGATATTTTCAAGAAGAGTTTATTTGATGCGCTTAAAGTTCGTAATATTTCATTTATGCCTGTTCTTTCTCTAATAAACGACGATGGTTAGACTCGATCGCTCTCGTACTCAAAGTGTATTTGTTAGAAATGGTGTTAAGGATCTAATAATATAACTCGATGTTGCTAGTAATAAAAATTGTTATTGACATTAAATTGTGGTAGTTTTTTTTTAATATAATTTACTCTTACCCATCAATATTTTGATTTTATAAAAGCAAACGAAGCTGAGCTTTGATCGATGGCGCTATGACTATGTTTTTATGGCAGGTAAACGAGCCTTTTTTGTACTGGTTGAGGCACGCTGCAGACGAATACTTTGTCAAGAATGGCGCATTTTTTATTTGTAGCATGAATGGGCCGGCTCGCCCAGGGAAGTTCGTGTGTGTGTACATAGAAGATTAGTTCACTATGCGGTCGCAGCTTGAAGCAGTACTCCATACTTCCACGCCCCTATAATATGCGATGACTTATTTATGCGGTGCCATTACAGAAGGCTACGTGATTATCAGAAATTTGCCGCCAATAGGCTATTCAATTTTCTACGCCCCTACCTACCTACCCACTTCTACAATTTGACACCACCCTTTTTTCGCAATTATTATGATTGTGAACTAGGGGAATACCCCAGGTGGTAAATTGTTCCACGTTTGCAATGTTCGTGGTAGAAAATCGCTACTAAATCGCACGGTGGTAGACAGCAAGCCGTCCAGGTGATGGGGATGGACCCTATTTTTGCGTTTCTCATAATAATATGCTGAATATATTTACATAAATCAATTAAAATTTACATAATGTTCATACACTGTTGTTTATTATTTTATAAATTTATAAACTTGTGAATTCATAAATACAAGTGAATGACAGTAATTATGTGGTAACATTATTTATTGACAACCGATTGGCTCAGCGGCGGGGCCCTCCGCCCACGGAGACAATGGTCGCGGGTTCAATTCCCGCATCGGAATAAATATATATATGGATTTATAAATATTTATTCCGAGTCTGGTAACCTCCCCAATCCGCATTTTCCGTTCCTGCCGTTTCCTTTCTTCTCTAACCTTTCCCTTCCTCTTCGCCAATCCACGGTCTACCGTGCCAAAGGATGCATGCCTAAGGGCGAGCTTAGTCGCAAGCGTGCCGACCGTCCCGGGATCGGGCTCCCCCGGATACTATAGCGCCTTACCTCAGCATGCAGGGCTCTGTTGGGACTGACCTCCATCTTCCCTTGCGACTCGTGGGATTCACTAAAACGAATTTAATATACCTAATTTGTTGAAAAATAACGGCGACGTGGTTCCCCACCCGTCACGTCCTGATTCTCACGAGGGCGAGAAGCGACCAATGGAGAGCCGTTTCACTGCGATGAATAGTAGCGGATAGAGCTCTGTGGTATCTGCCAACCCCTGCGGGGGATAGGCGTGAATATATAAAAAAAAAATTTATTTATGCCTATCTTGAGAAGCTGTCTTGACGACTTCTATGGTCTTCTTTCTCCGATACCTTTAGTGTATATAACTTGTTATTACATATTTTGAGCTGCTGATGTTTTTCGAGGAGCTGGAGATAACTGGACTTTGTAAATCCAGTAATATATTAAAATAGAGCGATCTTTCCCATCGACTAGTGGCAACATATATTCATAACTTTGAAGTTTAGGGATTGCGGACTATCAGTTTCATCTTTTTTTTATAATATCTAAATAAAGAAAGTATAAGTTTCGACCACTGACCCCGTAGTCGAAACTTTCACGTTTAATCTATGAATTATAAGAATGACAAGTGTTGATGAATTATAAGAGCATTCAAAATGTAACGTAATTTTTTACTTCATAAACTTTAACATCCGCAACGTAAATTTCTTGGCTTATTTCAACGTAAAGCGGATGTGGAATGAAAGGGTCGGTAGGGGAAGACCAAGGAGAACATTATCATCATCAACAGCCTGCGGCAGTCCACCGCTGGACATAGACATCTCCCAAGAAGTGCCACCTAGCCCGATTTTCGGCTTCTCGCATCCAGGTAAGCGTAGCGTGGGACGCTAGATGGTGCGAGGATCTGCGGCGGGTGGCTGCCAGAAACTGGACGCGTGAAGGAGAAGGACTCTTAACCGGCGAACTTGTATGAAGGGAATGATGAGTGTGGATAAAGCAAAAAAGTATGCCTAGATCGTAGCAGATGGAGCTCTGTAGTCTCTGCCTATCCCTACGGGAAACAGGCGTGATGATATGTATGTAAATTTAAATACAAAGTTATAATACTACATTGTGTGAGGTATCTTTTTAATTATCTATTAAATAATATTTTACGATCATTATAAGAGTTGTAAAAACAAAATAAACGATGAATAACACAATACTAATACATTTTAGATGCTATACGCGACATAAATCCGTTCTCACGATTTCGTGTGACTTTATCAGTCATTTAAACAGTCATTTAATCATTTAAACATATACTTCTAGACATGGATAAATTGTGAAAAAGGGGAACATTTTTAAATTCATAAATGATATATAAAATTAATCGATTAAAATAATTAATCAATCAAATGTTGTTAAAATATGTTTGTAATTATATCAATATGTATATTGGTATGGATCGTTCAATTTCATTGGAAATCTCGCAGGGTGCTGAAGTTGTCGCGGCAGCTCAGAAACAAATACAGAGCGCTGCCGTTTGTGGGTCACGGATACATGTTTGTAGGTTCAGATGTAGGTAAGTTTAATATTAACCTCTTAGGCACGATCGTCACAAATACGATCAATACACAAATATAGTGGCTTTCGCGAATGTTCTCTTTCTGAACGATGCGCCACTATACTGGCTTTCGCGAATGTTCTCTTTCTGAACGACGCGTCACTATACTGGTTTTCGTGAATGTTTTCCTTCTGAACGACGCGTCACTATAGTGGCTTTCGCGAATGTTCTCTTTCGGAACGACGTGCCACTATACTGGCCTTTGCAAATGTTCTCTTTCTGAACGACGCGCCACTATAGTGGCTTTCGCGAATGTTCTCTTTCTGAACGACGCGCCACTATAGTGGCTTTCACGAATGTTCTAATGTCGATATGTATGTATGTATATATATATTTATTTTGTATGTATTTCATTGTAGATCGTATGAATGCCCTGGAGAAGCTTGGTCGTGAGGCTATAAGAAATGGCGGACTAACAAGTTTATGGATTGGTCGTGAATACTTTTCAAGTAAGTGTCTTAATATTAATTATTAAGTTCTGGACAGGAAAAATGGTGACAACTTGACTGACTTCCGCTAAATTAATGGATCAGGCTAACCGCATATTGAGATATGTAATAACAAAAATGTTGCATTAACGGACAAAATACTTCTTGGATTAGATTTGATTGTATTCTTAATTGGTTTTCAACAAGTAATATAAAGTAACATATCAACATAAAATAGTAGCTAAATATAATATTTAGTTCCCATTATTTTTAAAGAAACTGGTTTTATTTATATAAAGTTAAAAGGGAAGAAAAGAAGTAATAGAATAAAATAAAGCGAAAAAAACGTAAGAAATCGTTCAACCGATAATGTACAAACCTGCGACTATAAGGGGACTGTGATGTTTCACGAGAGGGATGGGAAATTAAGGGAAGAAATGGAGAGACTGATTGGAAATTTAAGGAAGGAGGTGTCTTTCTAGTATAGATAACTCTATGATAACGATCAGTAAATATCCTGTTTAACGCTGTTAGGTTTTCTTTAATTATTAATATATTATTATTAATACCTGTGATATTTATCTATTTAACACAAAAACAAATTACAGTCGTGGAAATAGTAATACATAATATGAATATAATAATGACACCTGGTATAAAATTCTCCATATTTGCGTACCGCATGGTTATATTGTAATAACAATAGTGGTTATTTATTTATATGTATTTAATAAATAAATGTAATAAAACTAAATGGATAAAAATAAAATAAAAGACAATAACACTCCTGTAAATAACATTTTGTTGTTTCAGTAATTGTTGACGCCGATATAGCTGAGAACGTGCTTAAAAAATGTTTGGAAAAGCCAAAGTTGATGTCAATTGCAAAGTCCCTCACTGGCAATGGGTCGCTATTTGCGTCACCAAGTATAATTTTTATTTATTTACAAAACATACCTATTGACATAGATATCGATATAATGTATGTGTATATCTATAAAATAGTCAACACTAAATTAAATATAATTTTTGTTCATAAATTTACATGTAGAAAATTAGTATTTCATTGGATTAAAAAATTAACTTACAGTGAAATTGAAGGACTTTTACGGGTTCCGAAATAAAGTTTATAGTTACACACACACACACACACACACACCTGCGGTTAGATTCTAAGAGCGTGCCCGCCGTGGCAGTTAAGATTATTAAGATGTAATAATTTTAAAAAATAAAATCCACATTTGTCTTGTTTGTAAAATATATTGAATTTTATTTTTTTTTCTTTGATGGCAATTAGTTAAAACTATTATGTTAGTGTCAAGTAAAATACAATAATATCGAATCTTTTGAAACTTGTCAGCTTGTCACGTTACTTCTGGATAAAATGCTCTTTTATCAACGGACGTTTTCAGGCAACTTAAAAAGTCACGATACACGCATTTATTTCACTTATACCTTAATCGAGCTATATTGTATAATTAAACACTATAACTTATAATAATATAAGATTATAAAAATGAAATAAAAACACAACGTCACCGATGTAATATAGAGGGGAAAAGTCTTTTTTTTTATTTTTATGGAATAGGAGGGCAAACGAGCAAGCGCGTCGCCTGATGGAAAGCAATATTATTATTTATATCTTCTTTTTATTTTTTTTTATATATTCACGCCTACCCCCCGCAGGGGTTGGCAGAGACCACAGAGCTCCATCCGCTGCCATTCATCGCAGCGAAACGGCTCGTCATTGCTCGCTTTTCGCCGTCGTGAGAATCAGGACGTGACGGGTGGCGAACCACGTCGCCGTCATTTTTCGACAAATTAGGTATATTAAATTTGTCTTAGTGAATCCCACGAGCCGCAAGGGAGGATGGAGCTCAGCCCCAGCAGAGCCCTGCATGCAGAGATCGGCACGCTTGCGACCTCTGGGGGTTACCAGACTCGGAGTAAACATTGATAACTCCATATAAATATTTATTCCGATGCGGGAATCGAACCCGCGACCATTGACTCCGCAGGCGGAGGGCCCCGCCACTGAGCCAATCGGTCGTCTTCTTTAGTTATATATTTATTATTTACATTTGAAAACCTAAACCTGCCACCGGATATCCTTAATATTGTAATAATTACTATAACAATGTCTTGCAGTTGAAATTTGGCGATCACGGAGACAGCTGATTACACCGACATTTTCGTCAAAAAACTTACGAAACTTTTTCGACGTCTTCTCGAAGCAAAGTTCCATTCTCGTCGAGCGTTTACAGTCAGCTGCAGGAAGTGATGTTGTCTCTATATGGAAATATATAACTTCATACACTATGGAGACTGTTTGTGGTTAGTGCTTTGTTTTGAAAACAAGTTTAGAGGCCTCATAAGTCACCTCACCTTAAGTGTTAAATGAATGAAATCAAATAACGTATACGGAACAGTGATTGTGCTTTGTGTTTTTGAATTTATAAACATGTTCTGGTCGTTGGCTAGATGGAGTCGAGGATGACTTAAAGGCAATCAGTGTGAGGGGCTGGAGAGAAAAAGCCAAACTAAGATCCGACTGGAAAAATTTACTGAACCAACCCGACCGCGGATGTAATGTCTTGACGATGATGATGATGAACGTGTTCTGCAAGTCGAGGATACATCGGCGTTTCAATTACACCAAATCAGTACCACGCGACGTAACATTACACCATTCCCATTTTCAGAGACGACATTGGGAATTAATGCGCAGAGGCTACAGAAAGATGTATTTCTCAACACTTTCGACGAGACCACTCAGTTAGGATCTGCTCGAATATTCCAGCCTTGGTTACAAGTCGACGCATTGTACAAACTCTTGCCGTGTGGAACCAAGTTTTATCGGAATATAGATATCCTTTGGAATATTGTTGATGAGGTAATTGTATACCTACATAAATACACACACAGCCTCATGCACGCATGCACGCACGCGCGCGCACTCACACACACATACAATATATATTTTATTATTATTATTTTTGTTTTCACGAGCAGCACCCTGACCAAAGGTTCCCATCACACATCCTGCATTACCACTTTGGAGGGCGATGAAAATCTTTTGGATCCATCGACATAGTAATATTCAAAATAAATTTTTTTTGGAACGTCATTTCATTAATGAGTCGCTCAGTAGAAGAGTGGCCCAATCCACAAAAATGTGAGAATGAGAACCGAGTTAAAGTTACCATACTATTCTTTTTTTAATAACGCCAAAGTTGACATTTACACACCATCTATTAAAATACATTTAACTTAAGATTGGCCATAATGGATTTTAAGAAAATAAAAAAGACTACTGGTTTGGTAAATTTAATGAGGTATGCATAAGAGTTGCCCAATCCACATAAATATGTGGATTGGGCCACTCTTCCATTGAGCGACTAAATTTATCGTTTGATCATATTATTTTGATATATACCGCAGTAGTAACATGAAAAATTGGTTAAAATATCAATATTTTACAGCCGCTCTTTATCTGCCCAACTCGCCCAGGAAGTACCACAATCTCGTGTGAAACCAATTTCCGAGGTGTAGCTTCTTTACCGAGCTTCCCTTACCAGCTCCACTCTCTTGTTACCCCTTGTAGTGTATTCAGTATGCAATGCGGTGTTAGAGCAAGCCGTTATGGTCTTCATTTACTTGTCTCGGGCGCAGAATCCTCTGAGGGCACGGCGATAAGTAACGCGTAGCGATCTTCCCAGTATTTACTGTCAGGTTGGTCAATGCACTATCGAAACGTACTTACGTTTCGATAGTGCATTGACCAACCGGGTCATATGACAACGGTTAGCGGGGATACTACATCTAACTCTATCTTACATCATCTTCCTAAAGAAGGTCTGCAGTGCCTATCGTATTACTACAGATCTCTATGGATAGCGATATTTACTTTATATTGGGTAATTCACTTGATCGTTTGAATCTTCCATTAAATAATAGGTTTAATTTTTTTTTAAATATTTTGTTTTCAAAATTGATGTTATCGTGTAGTAAGTAAAATAGCTAGAATTGGGTATGTAATTGCATATAATGAAATAAGTTTTGCTTTCCGAATTATAAAAAATATAACTGTATATAATGAAACTGTTCGTGCTCTGAATTATAACAAAATATAACTGTATATAATGAAATAAGTCGTGTTCTAAAATACAACGCAATTGAGCTGCATATAATGAAATAGGCTGTGTTCCTAATTATAACGGAATTGAGCTGCATATAATGAAATAGGCTGTGTTCCTAATTATAACGGAATTGAGCTGCATATAATGAAATAGGTTGTGTTCCCAATTATAACGGAATTGAGCTGCATATAATGAAATAGGTTGTGTTCCCAATTATAACGAAATTGAGCTGCATATAATGAAATAGGTTGTGTTCCCAATTATAACGGAATTAAGCTGCATATAATGAAATTGGTTAAGTATTCGGTACTCGATCAATTATAACGAAATATTCATTGCAACTTTAAGTATGATAAGTAAATGTAGTTGAGATTGATGATTATTTTGCCAAATTTTAATTTTAATATAGATGGACAATTGACTATATTAGCTTTTAATTTATTTTAAGATAGTAAAAGCCAAACGAGAAGCAATAAGGAAGACGCTAAAGAACGAGAAAAAATTGAATGAGGGTAAGTTTAAATAGTCAATATATAATATCCTTTTATAACCATTTTTATTTAAATGCGATTGCGTTCGGTTAAATACAGAAAAATTGTTTGACATAATTTCTCTTGTATTTACTATCATTATGTGTAAATGTATAATAAGTGTAGGTAAAAGGAATCTATAATTGGCATAGAATTTTCTCTATGGATCCCAGAATATAATAGGGCACTTAGCGAAGGATGTTATTTCTTCCCGTGAGTTTGATACGAGGTGACTATAGGAGCAAATACGAGTGGATGAGAACCTTCACCTGAAAACCAAATTAATCTCGGATCCCCAATTTGTCCCTCAACGAGTGGTATTGGCGTATGCAGAATCCCGTCATCTTCCATCCCCAATTTTAAGAAAGGCTAATGTCCATCAATGAATTGATCTTTCCATTGGTATATGAAAAAGAATAAAAAGAGAAAATACTTTTTTTGTATTTTCTCGCCTATTCCCTTGCAGGGGTTGGCAGAGACCACAGAGCTCCGTCCGCTACAAATCATCCCAGCGAAACGCTCAAACGTGATGGGTAGCAAGCCACGTCGCCGTCATTTTTCAACAAATTAGGTGTATTAAATTCGTCTTTAGTGAAGCCCACGAGCCGCAAGGGAGGATGGAGGTCAACCCCAGCAGAGCCCTGCATGCTGAGGTAAGGCACCATAGTACCCGGGGGAGCCCGATTCCGGGACGGTCGGCACGCTTGCGATTAAGCTCGCCCGTAGCCACGCATCCATTGGCACGGCAGACCGTGGATTGGCGGAGAGGATAAAGGATAGAGAAGAAGGGAAAGGGCAGGAAAGGAAATGCGGTTTGGGGGGTGGGGCTACCAGACTCTTATCTTACCAGAATCCATATATATATTTATTCCGATGCGGGAATCGAACCCGCGACCATTGACTCCGCGGGCGGAAGGCCCCGCCACTACAACCAATCGTTCGCCAAAAAAAGAGAAAATAAATGAATTATAATTGTAGAATTTATTATTAACTAATACACGTATATAATCAGATAAACGAAACACATTTCTGGAGTTGCTAATGAAGTCGGTTGGCGAAGATAAAGATGACGCTGATGTGGAAGTACGAGAAGAAGTACTGGTGATAGCCTTAGCTGGAACAGACACTTCGGCGGTAGGCGCATCGTTTACTGCTGTTACGCTATCTCACTATCCTGATGTTCAGAAAAAGATTTTCCAAGAGTAAGTACATAATCATTACATGTTACCTTTTTTTGGCATAAGAAGGCAAACGAGCGAGCATGTCACCAGATGGAGAGCAATCAACGACGCCCATAGACATCCGCAGTGCGGAAGCGTTGCTATCCTTTAAGGAAAGTGTCATTATGGGAAAGGGAGTGGCAGAGATGGGGAGAGGTGGAGGTTGTTGGGCCTCCGGAACTCAGCCGCTCACCGTACGAAGCGCGGTTTTCTGCGAGAGTGTAGTACTTCCCCGGGCAAGCCGGCCCATAGATACAAATATTATGCCGTTCTTGACAAAGCATTCGTCTACAGCGTGGCTTTACCACTAGTGAATAATACCTGTTTATAATGACGACTTAATCTATTTGTTTATTAATAAAAAATAAGTAAAAGAAGAAAATCTATACTAATACGTAGGACAGAAATAGGTATCTCTGTCTGTCATACGTCTGTCTATTATCATCATCATCAAGAGCAGTCTGCTGCAGTTTACTGCTAGACATAGACCTCCCTCAAGACGCATCACCTAGCCTGATTTTCGGCTTCACCTATCGTCGCTCCATCTTTTTGTGGCGCGTCTCACACTACATTTGTCAAGGCTCCATTCCAGGACTCATCTACCCCGGTGGTGAGAATATTTCGTGAAACGTGACCGGGCCATTGCCACTTTAGATTAAGGTTGTTTGTGGTGGTTTGAGATTGAATGAGATTATGTATTTGAGATAATTGATTTACAGGCTACGCGAAGTCTTCGGAGATTCCGACAGACCAATTACTCCAGAAGATTTAGGAAACCTTAAATATTTGGATGCAGTAATTAAAGAAAGTTTGAGACTTTATCCACCGCTACCTATTATTATGAGGCAAATCGACAAAGATATCCGAGTGTGTAAGTGCAAATTAGCAAAAATTAAATGTTTCTATTGCGATCAAATTTATTTGTGCAAATATATTTGCTTACAGTTACATATAATATAAGAATATTCACACAAGTGCTCTAATGAAAAAAAAAATATATATAAAATTATTATTTTCAATTTTTTTTTATGCGATGGGAAGGCAAACGAGCAGTCGTGTCACCTGATGGAAAGCAACTAACGTCGCCCATAGACGTCCGCAGCGCCAGAGGCAGTGCAGAAGCGTTGCCGGCCTTTAACGACCGATTGGCTCAGTGGCGGGGCTCTCCGCCCGCGGAGTCAATGGTCGCGGGTTCGATTCCCGCATCGGAATAAATATTTATATGGATTTTTAAATGTTTATTCCGAGTCTGGTAACCCCCCAATCCGCATTTCCTTTCCTGCCCCTTCCTTTCTTCTCTATCCTTTCCCTTCCTCTCCGCCAATCCACGGTCTGCCGTGCCAATGGATGCGTGGCTAGGGGCGAGCCTAGTCGTAAACGTGCCGATCGTCCCGGGGTCGGGCTCCCCCGGGGACTATGGTGCCTTATCTCAGCATGCAGGGCTCTGCTGAGGCTGACCTCCATCCTCCCTTGCGACTCGTGGGATTCACTAAAGACGAATTTAATATACCTAATTTGTCGAAAATGACGGCGACGTGGTTCGCCACCCGTCACGTCCTGATTCTCACGAGGGCGAAAAGCGACCAATGACGAGCCGTTTCGCTGCGATGAATGGCAGCGGATGGAGCTCTGTGGTCTCTGCCAACCCCTGCGGGGGATAGGCGTGAATATATATATAAAAAAAAAATGGGCCTCCAAAACTCAACCGCTCACCGGACGAAGCGCAATAGCTAAGCTACCACTCAGACGCTGGTTTTCAGCGGGAGTGTGATACTTCCCAGGGCTAGGCGAAAGAAAAATTTCATCCCCACCATCTGGATGAGTGGCGTGATCCAGCACGGTGCTCTTCTCCCGAAAATTCTGTCAGATCTGTGAAATCTGCTACTTTCGGTTATTTTCCCGATACGACATTGGCACATTCAAAAAATAAGTCTACACATACCTAAAGGGCCGGCAACGCTTCCGTGACTCCTGCGGTGTCGCGGTTGTCTACGGGCGGCGTTGATTGCTTTACATCAGGTGACACGCCTACTCGTTTGCTTTTTTATCCCATAAAAAACGTAATTTAATGTAAAAGTTACAGGGTTTTTTTAACGAATGCCAATGAATTATATAAATATATATCATTTTTCAATAATAGTCGTTCTTTCAACAGCTTCGGACATAACTTTAGTAGAAAATACAGGTGCCCTTATTAACATTTTGTCTATACACCGCAACCCTCGCTATTGGGGGTCTGACGCTGAAGAATTTAACCCTGACCGCTTTTTGAATGGCCCCCTCAGATATCCAAACGCCTACTTACCATTTAGCAGTGGGCCAAGGAATTGTGTCGGTAGGTTTAAATTTTTAAATTATTTGAGTACGAAAATTTGATTTTTCACAAATATTGGAATCGCATTAAAGTGTTCTATACGATAAACTTAACCGATCATTGCTACAAAGATAGCAATGTTCCATAACTTAGGTAAAAGGTAGGACTATATGCGTATGTACAGGGTGTCCCAGAACTCAACGTCAAGCCGAAACGGGGTGACAGGGTTGATTGTAACCATCATGAGAAAAATCAGAAAAAGAATCTATCTGAAAATCTTATAATTAAGAAGCTAGAGCCAACCCAAAAGCTTGTGCGACGTTGAATTCTGGGACACCCTGCATGTATGTGTGTAATATATCTATGTATATACTTATATATTTGCTTATGGCTATTATCTTTGTTTATAAATATTTTTTTCTTTCTAACGATAATGTATCACCAACCTACATCAAACTATCTTTTTAACATTGTGTCCATCCTACGGTTGTTTGGAAGAAATCGCTGTTAGCGATAAGACCGCCATTTGTATATAAATATTACAATCAATAACTGTATAACTTTGTTTTTGGTGTACAATAAAGAATATGTCTGTCTATCTAATTTGAAACTCAATGAAACGAAAAGACGAAACTAAAAAGAGACAAACACCTACATGTTATGTATTTATCATGCGAAAGAATGAGATGGAATACTAAGTGTATCAAATATACCGCGTGTGAACTGCACACGTTTTCTATTCTTCAATATTCAATATCAGCCCGCGGCAGTCCGCTGCTGGACATAGACCTCACCCAAGGCGCGCCACCTAGCCCGATCTTCGGCTACACGCATTCAGTCTCTGCCAGCCGCCTTGCGCAGATCGTCGCTCCACCTCCCACACTACGTTTGTCGAGTCACGGTCTCCACTTCAGCACTCGTCTACCCCAACGATTGTTGGTTCTCCGACAAACGTGTCCAGTCCATTGCCACTTCATTTTGCTAACTTGAAGAGCTATGACGGTGACTCTGGTTCTCCGTCGAATTTCTTCACTTCGAATTCTGTCCACCAGAGAAACCCAGAGTATAGCCCTCTCCACAGCCCTCTGAGCGACTTTAAGCTTGTCAAGGAGACGGTCTTTTTTATTCTTGCAGGATTTCAATACGCCATGATATCCTTGAAGACTCTTATGGCCACGATATTGAGAAGGTACAGGTTTCTTCCAGCGATTCCTTCTACCGATGAAGGGCAACAGGCACTATTACCCCTCAAGTATGATGTGATGCTTAGGCACGTTGATGGCTTTATGTTGCGAGTGCAAAAAAGAAGGTAGAAAATTAAAAAGCGGAGAACCAAATTTATTCTTTCAAAACCTTCTTGAGTATCAGCGGTGTGCTATGGGAAAAGTT
Organism: Baronia brevicornis; assembly: GCA_031353405.1. Lineage (NCBI taxonomy): Eukaryota > Metazoa > Arthropoda > Insecta > Lepidoptera > Papilionidae > Baronia > Baronia brevicornis. The sequence goes on along the minus strand of JASFAT010004359.1, from coordinate 39,222 downwards.
TTATATGGTGATTTTATGAGGTATTTTTTATAATAATTTATCATACCACGGGACGTATTTTAGGTCCTCATTTTTTTAAAAATATATATTTTAGTTTATTCATATGTGGTTATTTTGTTTTGTTAATGTTAGTGTATCTTTTCACAACATTAACATTTGATTTAAAATGTCTCTCAATTGTTAATTATTTAATGCTTTATAAAATAAAAAATGAAGGCTGGCCTTTGTTTTGGTTTTACTTAAGTTCCTATTAACATAACAAGAAAAATATTTGGTTGTTATCAGTTGGTACCAATATTCCAAGACGAATAATTTGTCAAGAATGGCATATTATTTGTCTGTAGCACGAATGGGCCGGCTCGCCCGGGGAAGTACCGCACTCCCGCAGAAAACCGGCGTCTGAGTGGTAGCTTGTCTACCGCGCTTCGTACGGTGAGCGGTCTGAGTTCCGGAGGCCCAACACCCTCCCCTTCCCACTCCCCTTGCGATCCCCACTCCCACTCCCATAATTTCACTTTGTTTTAAGGTCGGCAACGCTTCCGCACTGCCTATGGCGTTGCGGATGTCTATGGGCGGCGTTGGTAGCTTTCCATCAGGTGTCACGCCTGCTCGTTTGCCTTCCTATGCCATAAAAAAAAAACAAGATATGACCCACGACATCACATCGTAACAGCTATTGCCGTTTATAGAGTGTTATTATTAAGACTGAGAAACATTTCTTCATTTGATGACTTCATTGTTTTCGAGTGGAAGGTGTACTGGGTGTCATATACATGTGTTCGATCATTTCAGTGTTTGTATTAATAAATTAATATTTATTTGAAATAGCAACATACGCAGTAAGAAAAATACACAGTACGAAAAATTAACATCAGTAGTACTTTCTGCTTGAGTTTACCTGTCTTGTTCATGACTTGAAAAAACTTTTTGCAAGGTGAAGATGTTGAATCGACTGCTACATCAAGTGTGATAACGGATTTCTGAAATTTCCTTCCACCTTCCACCACTTTGTAGTAGAAGTGGACAATATACAACAATATTTAAAAAACACTCGATGTAAAGTAACAATGCATCGATTCAATCCGATGTTTTGTTAGTTCCTCAAAATCGATTAAACATCGATGGTTTTTTTCGATGCATCGACCTTATTATGAACGATAAAAAATGTATTGTAGGCGAAACTACTATATTTTTAGAACTTTTGCACTTATATAATCTTTTTATATAATATTAAGCTTAGTTTAACGTAACGTAAAAAGTGTAACACATTATAGTAAAAAATATTTTTAATACATTTATCAATGTCAATCACTACAGTTCGTATCGAGTACCCTACTATCATTTCGCAATACTATGCAAGTTGGCGTCCGAATCGCGGATTTTGTACTCTTCCACGTCTTACACCTTTATAGGAGAATACATTGGAGTTGAAAATTTCCAATTTCACTCTTTAAGAGAGGTTTTTAGACTGCCATACGGGGCGGAGACGTGCAAACGCTCTCGTATTTAATTTTTTTTAACAGCCCATATATGTGCTATTGCTGAGCATGGGCCTCTCTATTTCTGCAGGAACTTTTATTGGAATAGGAAGGCAAACGAGCAGGCGTGTCATCTGATGGAAAGCAATCAACGCCGCCCATAGACTTCCGCAGCGCCATAGGCAGTGCGGAAGCGACCTTTAAAGGAAAGTGTCATTAGTGGGAATCGGGAGTTGGACACCTGGGACTCGGTCGCTCACTGTAGGTAAGCTACCACTCATACGCCGGTTTTCTGCTGGAGTGTGGTTCTTCCCCGGGCGAGCCGGCCAATTCATGCTACAGACAAATATACCATTTTTGACAAAGTATTCGTCTGCAACGTGGCTCTACCACTATTAATAATGCGGACGTTAACCCACCAAGCTTGTCCAATGCTTATTGTCAGGGTAACCAGAAATAAATAGATATTTGTAATGCATACATATATTTATTCCGATACGGGAATTGAACCCGCGATCTTTGAATCCGTGGACAAAGGGCCCCGCCACTGAGCCAATTGGTAGTCGCCATATTTAAATTAATATAATTCATTATTGCAACCCTATGTTGCTACTCTCTCGCTTGTATTCGCAATGAAAAGTTATCAACGTGTCTCAGCATAATGTTATATTTCACCCTCAACGGTCTCTGTGACTCTTCGACATCACAGATCTCCGACGGAAGTAATTCGTATCTCCTCAATAATGTAGTCAGAACGATCTTCATTGACATCATTGCGTATTGGTAACCTGCAATAACATACATACATACATATCGTCTCGCCTGTCTCCCGTAGGGGTAAGCGGAGACCACAGATCTCCATCTGCTACGATCTCGGCATACTTTCCTTGCTTCCTCCACAATCATTACTCTCCTCATGCAAGCCGAACGGTTAAGGGTACTCTTGACCTGGCCTTTCTTAAACACTTTAGCAATTTGGTCAAGGCATGTTTTCCGTGGTCTTCCCCTACCGACCCTTCCATCCACATTCGCAACGTTAATTTCTTTTGCCAGTCATCTTCTTCCTTCCTTCTTCTTCTTACCTTCTTTTACTCGACATCGCTCTCTTATATCTTCATTTCTTATTCCATCATTCAAAGTTACACCACACATTTTCCATTTCAAAAGGCCAAGCTGGCCTCGAAAAAGCTGGGTGTGCTCAGTAAAGCGAGACAGTATTTCACATCGAGGCCATTGCCTCCAACTGTACAAGGCACAAGTCAGGCCACACATGAAATACTGTTCTCACCTCTGGGCCGTGGCTCCCCAGTATCAACTTCTTCCATTTGATCGCATTCAAAGTCGTGCGATCCGAATCGTCGATGACCAAGATCTCACCGATCGGCTTGATTTTCTAGCGCTGCGGAGAGATGTCTCATCTCTCAGCATTTTTTACCGCTTCTATCATGGGAAGTGCTCCGAGGAATTGTTTGGAATAATTCCCGCCGCCGAATTCCACAACCGCACAACTCGCCGTAAAGAAAAATTTCATCCCCACCATCTGGATGAGTGGCGATCTACTACGGTGCGTTTCTCTCTTAACTTCAGGCGACACACTTGCTCGTTTGCCCTCCTATCCCAAAAAAAAAAACATAATTCTTAATGCTCTCATTTCCACCACATCTGCTTGAACGACTTTACTGCCATACCAACCTTCACTATCGTACATCAGAAATAATACTAATTTTAACCATGTGTACCCGCGAAGCGAGGGTCAGGCGCCTCGCAATTTATATACTATTGACAAGGGGTGACCGAGAGACTTAACCCTTAACCAAATTGCGAAAAGAAGAAGTAAACACACCGCTATAAGTGCATTCCAGCAACTCACTACAAATCTAGTATTATTGACTATAATATTAAATATAACATAGTAAATCAATATTCAATATCAATATCAGCCCGCGAAAGATATAAGCCGCACTCAAGGTGCGTCACCTAGCCCGATCTTCGGCTACACGCATCCCGTCTCTGGCAGCGCAGATCGTCGCTCCATTTAGCAGGGGGGCGTCCCACACTACGTTTGCCGGGTCTCCACTCCAGTACTCGTCTACTCCAATGATTGTCGGTTCTCCGACAAACGTTTCCACATCAGTTTGCTAACTTGAAGAGCTATGTCAGTGACTCTGGTTCTCCGGCGAATTTCATCATTTCGAATTCTCTCCACCAAAGAAACTCCGAGCATTGCCCTTTCCATAGCCCTCTGAGTGAATTTAAGCTCAGCAAAGATACGGACTGTCAGTGTCCACATTTCGGCACCGTAAGAGAGTACGGGCAGGACGCACTGGTTGAAGAGTTTTGTCTTCAGAACAACATAGTAAATATTCAATAACTATTAACTATTACTCAGCTCATTACACACAAATCACTTACTCAACTGCTTTTTTATGGTATAGGAATTATTAATGGAGTCAGGCGTTATTTTGCGGAAATCCATCACTATATGGACAGTCAAGTTTCACTTAGCTAAGATCCGCGACAAGCAAAACAATAACAGAAAACTAATAATGTGTGTTTTTTCCGTTGGGTTAAGTGGATTTATTTTGGAATTTAAACCAAAACCTTACCGAAAATTGGCCATCAATTCTCCACCCACCAACCACTGTACACAACACCAAACACACACTACCACTTTTCCATCTTGTAAACGACACGTGTTTCGCCCCAACACGAGGCATCTTCAGGTAGGAAGGCAACCGAAAAGTAAATTTCTGTTATTGTTTTGCTTGTCGCGGATCTTAGCTAAGTAAAACTTTTGACTGTCCATATAGTATAGGAAGGCAAACGAGCAGGCGTGTCACACACCGCAGATCAGAGTCGGGCCTTTTTTGTACACAGACACAAATGACATCAACAGCAGTTTGAAGTAATGATAAAAAATACGATTCTATGAGATAAAATACGTGTGGATAGTCAAAAGTTTTACTTAGCTAAGATCCGCGACAAGCAAACAATAACAGAAAACTAATAATGTGTGTTTTCCTGCTGGACGAAGTGGATTTATTTGGAACCTAAACCAAAAACTTACCGAAAAGCGGCCAGCAACTCTCCACCCACCGACCACTATACACAACACCAAACACACACTACCACTTTTCCACCTTGCAAACGACACGTGTTTCGCCCCAACACGAGGTATCTTCAAGTATAGTAGACTCTACTATATCGTAGAGTCATCTATAAGCAAGTGTAAGTTTTTGGTTTAGGTTTCAAATAAATCCACTTCGTCCAGCAGGAAAACACACATTACTAGTTTTCTGTTATTGTTTGCTTGTCGCGGATCTTAGCTAAGTAAATTTTTGACTGTCCACATAGTGATGGATTTTCGCAACATAACGTCTGACTCCATTAATCAACATGAAATATGATCGAGTAACGAAATTAAATATAATAGGAGTATTTATACCATAAACATACCTAGACAATTTCTAGGTCCGTTACTGAAAGGCATATACGCGTTTGGATAACTAATGGTACCATCCAGGAAGCGTTCCGGTTTAAATTCCTCAGCATCGTGGCCCCAATACCGAGGGTTGCGGTGCAAACCCCATATGTTCATAACGACCCCTGTGTTTTCAACTAGGGTAATACCTAATGCTGTAGGAATGAAAATCATAATTAGTCTTGATTGATTAATGTACCATCTGGATGAGTGGCGATCTACTACGGTGCGTTTTTCTCGTAACTTCTTTCCACGCACAACCAGTTTCTGGAACCAGCTACCTTCGGCGGTCTTGGACATTGGAACCGTTAAAAAATAAGCCTATTCATACCTAAAAGGCCGGCAACGCTTCCGCGACTTTCGCGGGCGGCGGTCCATCAGGCTACACGCTTGCTCGTTTGCCCTCCTATCCGGTAAAAAAAATGTTTATATATATATATATATATATATATATATATATATATATATATATATATATATATATATATATATATATATATATATATATATATATATATATATATATATATACGAAATTATAGTAGAATGGACGAACTTATTGTTCTTACGCTTGATATAAGGGAAAACTTAAAAGTAATATAGAAGTTTATGGACAATTACGAAAAACTTACGTAAAGTTACATCTTTGTAAATTTTTCTTTCAATGAGGGGAACTGGTGGATAGAGCCTTAATGTTTCCTTGATAACAGCGTCCAAATATTTAAGTCTCCCTAGATCTTGTGGAGTAATAGATCTATCAGAATTTCCGAACACTTCGCAGATCCTGTGTAGGGAGGCGTTGGAAACTTTAATAAGCACAATCTACATGTTAACAAATACAAGAAAGTACGTCTTTTTTCAAATAACGGATTGCCCAAATTACACTGCGCTTCATCTTCGTGGACACTCTCTAAGTATCTCAATGCAGTATGCACACTGCGTCGCTTCTTTATGCATTTGAATTAAGTTATAAGTTTTAAATGTAAAAATGGATGTTATAAGTTTTAAATGTAGTTCAGTAATTTTGTTTCTTCTTTTATTTTTAGTGTATGGCGTGCCTGCAGATGAAATAACTTTGTCTATCTATCTATTTATCTATTATAATGGATATATGTAAAAATTTACAGTTACAAATGGTTATTGTTTTCCTTTTTTATTCACACTAACACTTTCGATTTTTCCGCTATGTCGTTAAAGTATTGTTTAGAAAATTCTATTACCGTAACGATGTATTCAATAAAATAAATAAAGTACTAGTTATGTCCAATATTCTATTATGAGTTTGGATAAGAATGTCTAGCTTGACCTTAGCTTTCTTTTCTCTTGTGATGAGTACTTACTCTTTTAAAACCTTATCTTGTACGTCAGGGAATCGAGATAATATAAGAGCGGTAAAGGATGCGCCCACAGCCGTGGTGTCCATTCCAGCCAACATGATCACCAATAGTTCCTCACGTAGTTCCACATTTGAGTATTCGCTACCGGACTTGATGAGTAATTCCAGAAACGTTTTTGGTGTACCCGTCATTGTATCTGTAATTATTGATGTCTGTAAATAATAATATTTTTATAGTCTCTGTTTTTATTTTAATAACTACGAGCGTTTCGGGCGAACGATTTTAGATTTCTATGGCGGCCATCTCGTTTTCCATTGCCATTTTGAATTCTTTTTCTCCCAACACCCGTGTGCTCGCATTTGTCACAATTTTTTGTTCAAGGGCGACCCCGGTAGGTATTACAGTTCGGGCTGGCCGTCGGGCAAATTTTTATCAGGTTCAGATTTTCATGGTTTGGATATAATTCGTCTGCCTCGAGCCCTATCCAAATATATCCCTAGAATAAACTTACCCCTCATCACTTAAAGTTTCCCAAATAATATGTCAGTGAATGAGTGATAGATAATCAATGTTAAGTTAATGATAATGCAGCTTTCAATTTTCAATATCAGCTCGCGGTAGTCCACTGCTGGACATAGGCCTCACTTAAGGCGCGCCACCTTGCCCGATTTTCGGCTACACGCATCCAGGCTCTGACAGCCGCCTTGCGCAAATCATCGCTCCATCTAGCAGGGGTTCCACACTACGTTTGCCGAGTCGCGGTCTCCACTCCAGCACTCGTCTACTCCAACGATTGTCGGTTCTCCGACAAACGTGTCCAGCCCATTGCCACTTCAGTCTGCTAATTTGAAGAGCTATGTCGGTGACTCTGGTTCTCCGGCGAATTTCTTCATTTCGATACACTAAAGAAACTCCGAACGGACTATGTTCGGAGTTTCTTTCTTCTCCATATCCCTTTGAGCGACTTTGACCTTGTCATGGAGACTTACAGTCAGTGTCCACGTTTCGGCATCGTAAGAGACGGTACGGGCAGGACGCATTGGTTTGATACGTTTGTCTTCAGACTTTGGTATGGGTGACGAGAAGACTTGACGAAGTTTTCTTAATGCTGCCCAGCTTAACTGAATACTTCTCTCGACTTCTTTCTCGCAATGCAGCTTGATATAGTATTAATTATTTAATATTATTTTTTAAAGATTATGTAAATGAAGGCGATAATAATGATTGTCATATGTTGTTTTTATAAGAGTATTATAATAATTAATATTGAAATATCATAATCGATACGCACCAACAGTTCATCAAGGAATTTCCAAATAATGTTTGTGCATTGAAGGACATTTGTTTCGCTGGATAAAAGTTTTCGAAACATGTATACTATATTTAACCAAGGCTTTGTTACTTTGTCAGCTCCTGATTGACATAATTCTTCAAAAGCAACTAAAAACTCTTTTTTGTGTTCATTTTCTACACTCGCTCCAAAAGCTGTCTCTGAAAAGTTAGAATTTTATTTTGTTGGCGCCACACAACATTTGGATTTTCTATTTTGATGGATGCTTCAGGTGGAACCCCATAGCATCCAGCTAGTGTGTGTGTGTGTGTGTGTCAGAACAGTACGTCCCTTTTGGTGTAAATGTCATTCTCTCAATCTTTATTGTTCATAGAATAATAACCAATCTTTCAATGAATAAAGAAGATTAAAAAAAGTGAAATTTTATTATGTTAGAACTGATTTCTTTCTTTTTATCTTCTTCTAGCATGTGCCTATTCTAGCAGGTGCCTATTAATATGCATTATACTTAGTGTTGCGGACGTCTGCAGGTGGTAATGATTACTTATAACCGAATGTTAAGGTACCGTATCCTCACAGAATCAATATCAATATCAGGTCAAGGCAGTGCACTGCTAGACATAGGCCTCGCCCAAAGCGCCACCTATTACGATCTTCGGCTACACGTATCCATTCTCTGCGAGCCGTTTTGCGCAGATCGTCGCCTCATCTAGCGGAGAGGGGAGCGTCCGACATTAAATTTATCGAGACGCGGTCTCCACCCCAGCACTCGTATTCACCAACGGTTGTCGGTTCTCCGACAAACGTGTCCAGCCTATTGCCACTTCAGTTTGCTAACTTGAAGAGCTATGTCGGTGACTCTGGTTCTCCAGCGAATTTCTTCGTTCCGAATTCAATCCACTAGAGAAACTCCGAACATGGCCCTCTCCACAGTCCTCTGAGTGACTTCGAGCTTGTGAAGCAGATGCACCGTCAGGGTCCACGTTCTGGCACCGTACGAAAGTACAGGCAGAAGATTTTTGTCTGTTTGACTGTTTAAAGACTTTTGTCTTTAGGTTTTAAGGTATCGGTGACGAGAAGACTTGACGACGTTTCCTGAATGCTCACAGAAGATCGGCCTTAAATGGTAGCATTTTATTGGGTCACCAACTTTCGTACGTTGAATGCAAGTATCCTGAAGGCTAGTTCCTTTACTTCCTTCTTATTCACTCATTACTTCCTTCTTCCTCTCATTAAATCCTTATTTCCTTCTAACTCTATTCCCACCATAACCCAAAGCAACGTATTTGCAGTAGCCTTGGTATTGCGGATGCTTGCTTCTTTGCTATATATTTCCGAAAAAACGACAATATTATCATCATCAGTAGCAAGTTTAATGCTGAACATCGGCGTCCTCTAAGATGCGTTACCTAGCTGCAGCTTCACGCAAATGCGTGCGATTATCTACTTAAGGTAAAGTTTCCACCAGTCACCCTAAGCAGATAATCTGGCCTGGCGATTTCAGCCCTGGGAAACCGCCAGGCCAGATGGGATCCACCATCATCCTCATTTGTGGTAGGGTGATTCAAAATCGCGATCCTCTTAGATCATACCACCTCCTTTTGTACCGCCTACTATTTGGATTAACACACTTATCCGTTAAATATAATATTAGCAGTCAATCAATACTAACCACACACAGAATCCATTGTGTATGAATTTAAATATTTCCATATAGAGAAAATTTCATTTTCTGGCTGCCGCTTTTAAATTCTCAACAAGGACCGCGCTATGCTTTGAGAACGTATCAAAAAAGTTCAGGAGATTTTTGGGAGCAAACGTTGTTGCAAGTATTTTTCGTCGTGGACGCCATATTTTTACTGTGAAGTAATTACGAGCGTAGAAGACACATTCATATATAATATCATTGAACAATTTGTGGTTACTTCAAATACAGTAAAGTAAATTCTAATCCGACAAATGTTTTGCAGCGCGCTGTCAGATTATCAAATATAGAGAGAGTAGGTACTGTCTAAGATCTTCTATAGTACGGAATTTTTTGAATAAGAGTACCTTGTAATGTGATAAATTACAAATCAAATTACAAATACAAAGGATAATAATAAAACAATTAATTTATAAACCACAACCGCACAACTCACCGTACAGAAAAGTTTCATCCCACTATCTAATGTACATTAGGCAGACTCAATGTCATTGGGCATTCACTACCAGTCAATCTGCGGGTGAAACACACACACAAAACAGCGGATGTGCACATCCGAAAACCGTTAGTAGAAAGCTTTGAAAACTCACTTTTTTGTGGTACTTTTTTTTACTAATTTCAAAAGCAAGTTTTTACATTAAGGAGTTAACTATAACATTAAGTATCTATTGACTTTTAAAAAACCTTAAAAAGAATAATTATAAAATTGAAAATTGAATCAGAAACTTTACCAGAATCTTTATTTAGAAAATATAAAAAAACTACCCAACTCGTTTTTTGGCTTTTCTATAAAATGTCTTTACAGCTCCTTAATAGTTTTTATTTGAGAAAATGATAAATAAATCGTTTACTGTATAATTTAAGCTTACCCGCTGAAATAAGCCCAAAGGATTCAATCAAAATATTTTGTTCTAGCGATTGCCGATGCTGAGGTTGCCGAGATAGTTCTAAAAACGTGCCTCGATAAAGGAGATATGACGACATTTGCAAGGCAACTAGTGGGCAATGGAACAATATTTGCACCCTGTAATGCGTAATAAATTTATATCAATTATTGTTGATGAATCTCCTTCGGAGCTCATATTTAAAATAAATATAATCTATAAAAAAGATTGCCTCGATATGGATATGGCTTGTAAGATGTATGACTACTATAGCTAATGGGCATGGAACAATATTTTCAATTTAATAAAGTTATCTCAATCAGCCTCTTCGCCAGTGTGTACCTACCTACCTGTACTCTCCTACGGCGCCGAAACATGGACGCCGACAGTCCGTCTGCTTCACAAGCCCAGAGTCGCTCAGAGAGCCATGGAGAGAGCTATGCTCGGAGTTACTCTTCTGGTAGATATGATTAATATAAGCAAATCCGCCAGACAACTAAAGTCACCGATATAGCCTTTCGAATTAGCAAACTGAAGTGGCAATGGGCTGGTCACATTTGTTGTAGATACAACAATCGTTGGAGCAAACGAGTGCTGGATGGAGACCACGTGTCGGTAAACGTAGTGTGGGACGCCCACCTAGCATAGTTTTCGGCTTCACGCATCCAGTTTCTGCCAGTCGCCCTGCGCAGATCGTCGCACCACCAGCCGGGGGGCGTCCCACACTACGTTTACCGACACGTGGTCTCCATCCAGCACTCGTTTGCTCCAACGATTGTTGTATCTACAACAAATGTGACCAGCCCATTGCCACTTCAGTTTGCTAATTCGAAAGGCTATATCGGTGGCTTTAGTTGTCTGGCGGATTTGCTTATTCCGAATCATATCTACCAGAAGAGTAACTCCGAGCATAGCTCTCTCCGCGCGACTATGAGCTTGTGAAGCAGACGGACTGTCAGCGTCTATGTTTCGGCGCCGTAGGAGAGTATAGGTAGGTAGGTACACACTGGCGAAGAGGCTGATTGAGATAACTTTATTAAATTGAAAATATTGTTCCATGCCCATTAGCTATAGTAGTCATACATCTTACAAGCCATATCCATATCGAGGCAATCTTTTTTATAGATTATATTTATTTTAAATATGAGCTCCGAAGGAGATTCATCAACAATAATTGATATAAATTTATTACGCATTACAGGGTGCAAATATTGTTCCATTGCCCACTAGTTGCCTTGCAAATGTCGTCATATCTCCTTTATCGAGGCACGTTTTTAGAACTATCTCGGCAACCTCAGCATCGGCAATCGCTAGAACAAAATATTTTGATTGAATCCTTTGGGCTTATTTCAGCGGGTAAGCTTAAATTATACAGTAAACGATTTATTTATCATTTTCTCAAATAAAAACTATTAAGGAGCTGTAAAGACATTTTATAGAAAAGCCAAAAAACGAGTTGGGTAGTTTTTTTATATTTTCTAAATAAAGATTCTGGTAAAGTTTCTGATTCAATTTTCAATTTTATAATTATTCTTTTTAAGGTTTTTTAAAAGTCAATAGATACTTAATGTTATAGTTAACTCCTTAATGTAAAAACTTGCTTTTGAAATTAGTAAAAAAAAGTACCACAAAAAAGTGAGTTTTCAAAGCTTTCTACTAACGGTTTTCGGATGTGCACATCCGCTGTTTTGTGTGTGTGTTTCACCCGCAGATTGACTGGTAGTGAATGCCCAATGACATTGAGTCTGCCTAATGTACATTTTGTAAAATAAAGTTTAAATAAATAAACAAATAAACAAATTACCTGTATAATATTCGTGGCCGAGCCAAAAAGCAGTCAAGCCACCAGTTTTCATCGACTCTTTGGCAATGTTTTGAATGGTATTCATCAGACCTAAAATAAAACGACGAATTAACGGTTCTTTCGTAGAGTCTACTACACCTATTGGCGATACCAGCGCGTCTTGGTCCTCACTGGTTGTTCCTCGTCACTGCTCAGCTGCGTTTAGTGGTAGCATTAAACACACCGCAACTAAGTGTTGGAACAACTTGTCACCACCTCCGTGTGGATTGCATACTATAAATATGTTTAAAAAAAATAAAGAAATCTAATTTTAAGTACGCAAACAGGAACTTGTTCTTTTAGTTGCGGTGAATTTATTATATGATTTAGTTGTTTTTAATTTTATTGTATGTGTTTATGAGTAGTATATATATATATATATATACATATATATAGAAACTATATCCGATAGAGCGCCCGGCATATGCTGTGCAAGAACTATTTTATGACTCTTGTTTGAGTAAAATTGTTTTGCTCTTTGATATTATTAAGGTTTTAAGCAAAAGTTAATTATTGTAAAAATCGTGTTACATCCTATGCTTTACCGATTTCCCCATTGAACATTTAGCGTGAGGCAATTAATACGTTCACTGCGTATTTTTTGTTAGCCCGAAATTGTGTTCAAACAATGTGCGGACGGTAAAATCCAGGCGTCTTAATTGTGCGGCACGTGTATCTTTACAATTATTACGATGATAATGTATACATAAGTGATTCATGAGGTTTTAATAGCGTTAGAAACATAAAATACGTTTAAATTATTTTTTATTTATTTAAATTATTTTCAAAGACAATAGAGCTTTAGCCTTTTAGGCACGATGCGCCACTACAGTGGTTTTCACGAATGTTCTCTTTTGGAAATATGCACCATTATAGTGGCTTTCGTCAATGTTTTCTTTCGGAATGATGCGCCATTTCAGTGACTTTCGTGAATGTTCTCTTTCGGAACGATGCGCCACTGTAGTGGCTTTCGCCAATGTTTTCTTTCGGAAGGATGCGCCATTTAAGTGACTTTCGCGAATGTTCTCTTTCGGAACGATGCGCCACGGTAGTGGTTTTCGCGGATGTCATCTTCCTGAAAGATTCGTGACAACAGTGGCGCTCTCTAGTGAGCCACTCATTAACCGTTTAAATTAGATAATCATTTTCACATATTGTTTCATACTTGTTTTACCTTTATATCTGCCGTACAGAGAAAATTAAGCAGTGCCTAATTAAAGGTTAATTCCATCCGTATGTACATTCATATCGTCACGCCTATCTCCCGTACGAGTTGGCAGAGACCACAAATCTCCATCCGCTATGATCCCAACACACCCTTCTTGCTTACTTCACACTCATCCATCTTTCCATCCATTCTTCCTCTCACATTCATCGTAGCGAAACGGCTCTCCGTTAGTTGCTTCTCGCTCTCGTGGGAATTAGGATGTGTCGGGTGGTGAACCACGTCGCCGTACTTTTTAAAAAATTAGGTATATAAAAATTTGACATAGTGAATTCCTTGCGGCTGTATGCTGAGCTAAGGCACTATAGTACCCGGAGGAGCCCGATCCCGGGACGGTCAGCACGCTTGCGACTAAGCTTGCCTCTATCCACGCATCCATTGGCATGCCAGACCGTGAATTGGCGGAGAGGAAAGGAAAGATGTATTTAGACAGGATGATACTACCGCAACGGAAGACAAGGAATGATACGGTAGTAGCTCTATCTAATACTGGACAGACGGCTAGGCGATGATGCATTCTGATCATCGGAAATCCTTACCATCAACCATAGGTGTTGATACATTATTGGACCACAAACGCACCAGACGAAATTCACTGTTCTTCACAATTCTTTGCACAGTGAACGTGTTTTTTCTAAATATAGCAGGTAAAAAAATATCCTACGGATGTATCTAACAACATTTACAGTCAGTTCGTATTTTATGGAAGATAAATTTTACACTCACCCACATCTGAACCTAGGAACATATATCCATGTCCCAAAAACGGGAGCGGTATGTAATTGTTTCTTAGCTGGTACGATAACTTTAATATTCTGCGAGACCTCCAGAAAAAATTGATGCTCCTAATTATTAAATATATTGCAAGTAGAATATAAAACATATTGACACTGTATTTAGTTGTAATATCTTTTAAAAGTTTAGTACAGATTATATATTCTCAACCTATGAAATCAAATTTTATAACAATAGTACACTTTTCTTTATACTAGTTCAGATATTAGTCGTGTGTTACTTTTATAACATACGCCTACCATAAACGCCCCGCCACTATGTTACGGTTAAAATGGTATTTTCTACTATTATTTGTTACATTAATTATTTATTACAAAACCTTTACTGACGTCCACAACTTATCTCCTACATCTAACTACTGCAAAAATTATTCTAAACGAATTAATTTCATAATGAAGGTCAAATTCATAAAGATACTTTTTGTTACCACAAGTTGTTTTAGTTTTTGTATTTGGACCGTCAAAATTTTTATTTGGCCAAGATCCGCGATAAACAAACAAATGTAGAAGAATAATAATGTATGTTTTTTACTAGAGAATTTAGATTTACGGGGAACTTAATCTAAATCTTAACGAAAAACGGCCGTCCACAACTCTCCATTTTCCAAACACTATCAACAACATCAAACATACACCACCACTTAATAAATACCGTAAAAATTCTGATATCAGATCATGATCATTGGTGTTGATATTTTATTTTGTTCACTTGTCGCGGATCTTAGCTCAGTAAAAATTCTGACTGTCCACATTGATGTTGATAATGTTTTATTTTATTTGCTTGTCGCGGATCTTAGCTCAGTAAAAATTCTGACTGTCCACATTGACGTGATAATGTTTTATTTTGTTTGCTTTTCGCGGATCTTAGCTCAGTAAAAATTTTGACTGTCCACATTGACGTTGATAATGTTTTATTTTGTTTGCTTGTCGCGGATCTTAGCTTAGTAAAAATTCTGACTGTCCACATTGGTGTTGATATTTTATTTTGTTTACTTGTCGCGGATTTTAGCTCAGTCAAAATTCTGACTGTAGACCATTGACGTTGATGACGTTTAATTTTTTATTGTACATAAAGTCATAACACAAAATAATAAATATAAATATAAACGTATTCTAAGGAGGGATCTTATTTAGGTAGAATTCATTGTACAATTTGAGGTTAAAATGTAAAAAGGTTATTAAATATAATGAAAAACAGGACTCAGAATAAGGTGAAAATATCTATAATTTGCATTCAAATGTATTTCGTGCAAGGCAATTGTGTTATTCCCCCAACTTTTTGTTGATCGATTTAAATGATGCAATCGTAGGTACCAATTTGATTTACTCAAGGAGATTGTTTCACATCTATTAAAAATTTTGAGGTTTCTTTATATGTGAATTTTTTCAAGCAATCGTGTGTCGATGATTTTACTATTATTTTTCACTGTAACACAACACATGTATCTTAATAAGGCAAGCCGTTGTTATATACAAATTCCACATACGATATCTTATTAATTATACTTTGTTGTATTTAGCAACATGCATTTTTTATAGAAGAGCATGCAAACGAACATGTACGTACACCTGGTGATAAGTGATTACCGCCGCCCGTAGAATATACTCAACGCAAGAGGTGTCGCAGGTTGCTTTGCTTGGAACCAGCCGCTGCACAACTAGATTTAGACTTTTCTCAAAAGTCCAGAATCCACAAAATGGTTTGATTTTTGTTTCACACGTGTCATGTTTTTATCAACTGTTTGATGTAAATCATTGTTATAATTATGAGATTAAATCTTAACTTGGTTTTTGATAAAATCTTAAATAAGCTCTCGTATTTATAGGGTGTCCGGTGGCCGAATTAGGTTATAATGGGTTGGGGAAAAAGTTTCTTCGCATATTATATGAAAATTCAAGCCATTATTTTTGATAGTTTATTTCCATTTAATTATAATGTACGAGTATATGTGCCATTTTGTTCGATTACTTTGTGCCATCTTGTAGGTAGTGACATGGCACAGTTACTGTAGAATCTCCCAGTGAAACTCTTAATTTTTGCTGAGTGGCTGAAGATGTGTGTGGTCTTTCTATTGATCAGTTGCGGAAAGACTTTTTCCCCGACCTAATACATAGATTGAATAATCAGTAATAATCATGCTTACTGATAGTTTTCTGCCAATACTGAGTTAAGGTTGTAAGGAAGTAAAGACTTTCACGCAACATGCTTTCAAAAAGATTGCTTCACGCCTCACACTGCTAGAGACACCTGGGAACTTCTGCGTAATTTCGTCTCTAAAAAATTATTAAGCCGTTTCAGCGACATTGCCTAGCCACCCAGGTCGCCCGATCTCACCCCTATAGACTTTTCTAAGGAGGCACCTTAAAATTAGTTTATAAAATAAAACTAACCACCATCTCAGCACTAAAAGAAAATATCGTCCGCTAGGTTAACGGTATCCCGACGTCACTACTTCAGCAAATGGCTCAGAAGACTGTGATCAGATTCCAAGAGTATTGCCGACGTGGCGGTCAACATTTAGACGAAATAATTTTTAAAAAATAAAACTGGAATAGAAATTTTCGTAAAAGGTATTGAATTTTATTTGTCATATTTTTATTACTTATGATGATATGTATGCTAAAATAGGTTTTAACCTATTTTAGCCATCGAACACCCTCTATGTACGAATTAATATAAACACACGTTTTGCCACTAAGATATTTCCCGCTATGTTGATGAGTGGTAAAACTCATAACGTCAAATTGTGATTTCACATCAACATCCTGTGGGAGCGCTGTATTTATCCGGGCCGTTTGTTGCGTAGCTTACCTTCAAGTAAAGTGAAAAATGGGAAGAATTTTTAGGGGAAGAAGATAATAAACGAAGAGGAATGGAATTGGGCATCCGATTCCCAGTACTCACACGAAATTTGGTAGCTTGGTATTAATCTATTTATTTATTTATCAATATATGAATATTTACAGGTATCTCGGGGTGGATCACAAGCTAAATTGCCAGTATCTCTGGGCCCAGAGTTTTACAGTAAAATGCTATAATCAAGCGATATTCACCTATTGAAAATAAACTTATATGTAGGTTTAATTTACAACTGTACAATTTGACATCACATTGTAAATTTGCATTTTAATAATGTCAAAACAAATGTAATTGACATAAATTCAATATTTAAAAAACATATCTTTCCGACAAATGATAGATATAACCTATCTAATTATTATTTAAGATTAGATAAGATTAAAAGCAAATTGTTATATACGGGGACAAGTGAAACGAAAGCCAACTTAGCGCGAACTGTTTTATTCCATCTTACAGTACAGTGAGTGGTCGCAGTCACAGATAATAAATATAATAACTAAACATATACCTAACACCTCTCCCCCTTGACCTAAAACTATTTATTTATTACTTCATAAAATATTCCTTGACGCCTGGAGGGCCGTATCCAACCAGCATTTTGCTAACTTATTTTTTATATATTAAATCAGCCAAGAAATGTAATTTCTTACGTCAACATAAAGAATTTTGAATTTGAATTTATCGCTTAATGCCGATAATCTTTGAGGATGTTGAACTTCTTCTGTAGAGCCGAATCTTTTGTGCTACCATTGTTTTATCACTACTTTTTACGTTAATTGTATACTCAGTAAATATTAGCCCCAGCAGATAGATGGAGTTGACCTCCATCTTTCCTTGTAGTTTGTGGAATTCACTATGACGAATTTTAATGGAACCTAATTGGTTAAAAAATGACGGCGACGTGGTTTGCCACCCGTAACGTCCTTATTCGCGAGAAGTGACTAACGGAGAGCCGTTTCGCTACGATGATGTGAGAGGACGGATGGATGAAAAGGAAAGTGTGCGGGGATCGTAGCAGATGGAGATCTGTGATCTCTGTTTACCCCTATGGGAAACAGGCGTGACGATGTGTATGTGTATGTGTTTAAATATGATCTTCCGAATAAGTACTCACTTATAATACAATTAATTACAAATGAATACAATGAACAGTTTTTTTCCCATCATATTTGTATCGTTGATGTACTCGTATTTTTTTATATACTAACGAAATCTCACTTAAAAAAGGTTTCATTAATGCAATAGGTAATAGTTTTCTCACAGATATGCTTATGCGATATATATATATGTATTTTTACACTGAAACAAGTTTTACTAGTATTTTGCTATTTTAAATTTTATGTCTAGTATTATTTGATATTTTTTGACAGTCGAATGATAGTATTTGAAATAGTAATTTAGAATTAATGCACATCAAAAAGTTTAGTTGCATGAAAATAAATTCTTTGGCATTGGGAAGGGTTTCTTCTGTCAGTTTCTATTATCGTTTTTACCAATATAAAGAGTTCTCCACTCTTTATGCTAGAAGTGATAAAATCTGAATCAATACCACATTCGAAACGTTCAAAAATATGTCATCACATTTTTCAAAAGACCGCACAGCTCTTTTCTGGTCTTTTAGATTGGTTGCTGATTTTCCATCAGTGCGTTCATGATTGTTTCTCACACTCTCATTCACATTCGCTCATTCATTCACTCACTTCTGTGAGTGAATGAATGAGCGAATGAGTGAGTGAGTGAGTGTGTGGGTGTGTTTATATATGCTTTTATGAATTGCAAATAAAATTTATAGTATGAGGTGTGTGTGTGTGTGTGTGAGTTTTCACGAACTTAAGAATCAGTTAAGCTTTAATCAGTTATTTCTAAACCGATACTATTATGGAACCTAAAAAAATCAAACCTACACATATATCAAAGACTGGCAACACATCTGTAATGCCTATGGTGTTGCAAATGTCTGCACATTCTAGCCAAAACCAAAACTTGTGCAGTAAAAGTAGGTATAATCTTAATTTTTAGAGATCATAAAATAACCGTTATACCTAACGGGGTTGCTCTCGACTAAAAAATGGTGACAAACTGCGGACACACGAGTGGCGGGGAGAAAAAAATTCAAAATGGCGGAAAACAAGATGGCCGCCATACAAAGCTAAAATCGTCGTTTGTGGGTCGATTTCGCTGAAATTTGGCAGAAGCCTGAAGCTAATATATATATATATATATATATATATATATATATATATATATATATATATAATATAAGTTTGTTCCCGTATTAGAGTGCTATGGTCGTACTAGTTGTGCATCCGCTTGCCGCTTGCCCCATTATTTGTTTTACGTCGCCACGCAACCGCCGTTGGCCTCTTTACACGGCCAATCCGATCATTCGACTTACTTCCGCAACGCGCCAATGCTGTGGAGAAACCATCATCGACCGGACTTCACGTCACGGGAAAGTACTGCGCTTCGGAAGTTGAGACATATTAGACCGTATACACACGATCATATAAATTTATGTGTTCGTAACCAACTGTGCGTAAAGTAAATGTAAGCATTAAACCTGTTGCCGCATATCTTGGGCATAATTTATACATATAATATTAAACATTATCGGCTTCTAAGAAAAAAGCTGCTTTTTTGCTGAGTATAGACCATTTCATAATCCGTACTGCAACATAATATACTATTATTATGATTGTATTTTTTTTATTATTTGTGTTCGTAAATTTTGGTCTTTCATCTCTTTGTCTTGTCTCATAATTTTCATTTTATATTGTAAGAGGTAGTATCTTAGCTCAAGATACAACAGGAGTCTGGATTTATACTATACTTTTTTTTACAAAAGCAGATCTATTATATACATGGCGAGAGAAGAGTGCGAGGCGCGGGAGACGCGGTTGTGACTGCACGTGCGCAGTATCAAAGCGCGTTCCGCGAATGCGCAGTATCGAAGCGCGTTCCGCGAACTTGTTCCCGAAGTATAGTAGTCTGTAGTTTGTAGCTACAATATGTATATTCTTTGTCTACTGTTTCTGTACTGGACAGTTGTACTTAGCTAAGATCCACGACAAGCAAACAATAATAGAAAATAATTAATGTGTGTTTTCCTGCTGGATGAAATGGATTTACAGGAAAATTAAACTAAATCTTACTGAAAAAGGGCAGTCAGCAACTCTCACCAACCACTATACACAATACCAAACACACACTACCGTTTTTTCACCTTGCAAAGGACAAGTGTTTCGTCTCAACACGAGGCATCTTCAGGTATAGTAGACTCTACGGAAGACAACCGTTAAGTTACTTAACGGTTGTCTTTCGTAGAGTCTACTGTACCTGATGATGCGTTGTGTTGAAGCGAAAAGCTAGCTAGTGTTAGCCAAGTAAAAGTTTTAACCGTCCATATAGTGATGGATGGTCCGCAAAGTAACGCCTGACTCCATAAATCATGTATCTGTACTGTTTTGTAGATAGTTGAATAAAGTTTCTTCTTTCTTCTTCATTCTATATAAGAATTAAACACTGACATTCAATTGAAATTAATATACTTTATTACTGTCAATCTATGTTCCTACATCCTCGATTGGATTTGCAGCGTAAAGTTCTCTACATGTTTCAGCATAATGTCGAACTTAACGTGCAGCGGTTTCTTCAACTCGACGTCGTCACAGACTTCCGTCGGCAGTAATTTGTAGCGCCTCAGCAATGTGGTCAAAATTATCTTCATGGACGTAATGGCGTATCGATAGCCTGCAATAATAATGGAAAGTCTATTGTTAAGTCCATAAATATATTTAACAAGCTTCCACATTGTATAAAGGGTGTGACTACTGATGAAATATTCATAAATGATCTCAAAGATTCGTTTATTAATAAATTTTACTGCAGAGTTATTGAATATTTGGATACAAAATCGAACTACACGCCAAGTACATAATAATAGTGGATACTTTTTTTATGGGATAGGAGGGCGAACGAGTAAGCGCGTCGCCTGATGGAAAGCAATCAACGCCGGCCATAGACAACCGCGACACCGCAGGAGTCACGGAAGCCTTACCGGCCGTTTAGGTATGTGTAGGCTTGTTTTGTTTTTGAAGATGCCAATGTCGTATCGGTTCGGATATTAGCGAAAATTAAAAACAAATAAAATACATTGACCTCCCGCACGAGATCCCCGCCATGTGACGTGTTGTTTCGACTTTCACCAGAGGCCAAGATCTTATATACAAGTAAAGAATTATTATTATTATTATACAATAAAAAGCAGGTATTTTGTTTGACGTGTGTATGGGTCGGCCTGTCCAGGAATTTATAGATTGCATTCTTACATAAAACCATACTCACCTAAACAATTCCTGGGTCCATAACTGAAGGGCATATACGCGTTTGGATATTTAAGAGGGCCATCTAGGAAACGCTCGGGTTTAAACTCTTCAGTGTCAGGCCCCCAGTATCGAGGGTTGCGGTGCAAACCCCAAATGCTCGTTACGATGCCTGTATTTTTAATAAGAGTAATGCCTGATGCTGTCGACAAGAAAATTGTTAATTAATTTAATTTTCATAAATTCAATTTATTAGGGGCATTCCATAAATTACGTCACCAGAATTCTATGACTTTAAATCCTTTTCTTATTGGTAGAGCCACGCTGCAGACGAATACTTTGTCAAGAATGACATATTATTTGTCTGTACCATGAATGGGCCGGCTCGCCCGGGAAAGTACCACACTCCCGCAGAAAACCGGTGTCTGAGTGGTAGCTTAGCTACCTCGCTTCGTACGGTGAGCGGTCTGAGTTCCGGAGGCCCAACACCCTCCCCTTCCCACTCCCCCTTCGATTCCCACTCCCACTCCCATAATTTCACTTTCCTTTAAGGCCGGCAACGCTTCCGCACTGCTTAGGGCGTTGCGGATGTCTATGTAACGCCGCCCGTTGGTTGCGTTCCATCAGGTGACACGCCTGCTTGTTTGCCTTCCTATGCCATAAAAAAAAACTAAGGTAGATTTATAGTTTAGAGTTTTAGCACTGTAAATTTATGATCCCTCTTTTGTCATCCGATGTCCACACTTTGTTGACCCTTCACACCCTCTTAATGTGTGTCGTAGTTTATGGATATCCGTTTATTAGTTTTTATTGTCAGCTTTGCATTCTTTTTTCTTCTTACTCTGTTCGTCTTCTGACCAGATTAAATAATAATTAATTTAACGTAACAGTAGGTTTTTCCTGATTGTCTATTATAATTGTAAAAAAATCGAAGACATTCATGAGGAAAGCCGACAGAAGTGAAAACTTAAAACTGTATTTTAAAATTTCAAACTTATTGTAATATTAAATATTAAAATTCCATAATTTTTGAATTAAAATTATTAACATTAATCTGATTTTCACATCTGTCGACATCCCGAGCAACAAATATAAATATATATATGTATATATGGTTTATTTATTACATTATGGTTTCGCAAACACGAAACGTACATGAATTGATCCAGAATAAAAACGATTGTTTTTATTTTGGATCAATTTATGTACAACGCACACACATACAATCGGGTATAAACAATGTGTTTAAAGTATGTCTATCTAATTCTTAAGCTATATATCTATCACTATAAAGCTATAGATATACCTTAAACATTAGCATGTTGCTGGCGCGAACCTATAGATTTTTTCCCTACTACAGAGTCGTATAACGTGGCTATAGAAGTTTTCATTTCAAAAAAATGTTTCTTAATTACTATATTGTAAATTGATTGATCATTTTTATCTATTGCACCAAACTAACATTAAAGTAGAGAAGAATTATCGATGTCGAAGCCCCCTCTTGTAAGACAATACAAGGCAAGCAGTAAAACTGGCGTCGTATGATTGGGCATGTCGCTACTTACGCAAAGTTACATCATTGTTAATTTTCCTTATGATCAGGGGAACAGGTGGATAGAGCCTCAATGTTTCTCTGATGACTGCGTCCAAATATTTAAGTCTTTCCAAATCTTCTGAAACAATAGGTCTATCAGAATTCCCGAACACTTCGCGTATCCTGTCAAATAGTAAAAGTAACTTTTATTTCATACAAAGACACGATTAATGGAGTCAGGCGTCACCTTGCGGAAATCCATTACTATGTGGACAGTCAGAACCTAAACTTAACTAAGATCCGCGACAAGCAAACAAAAATAGAAAAGTGATAACGTGTGTTTTCTACCGGAGTCTGTTCACAAGAAGTGGATTTACGGGGAATTCAGACTAAACTCTCCCATTCCCAACCACTATAAACAACACCAAACATACACCACCACTTTTCCACATTGCACACGACACGTTGGTTTTGCCTCAACACGAAGCATAATCAGGTTTAATAGACTCACGGAAGGCAATCGTTAAGTTACGTAGACTTAACGGCTTAACCACGGCTTAACCACTTATCCACATTGCACACGTGTCTTGTGTAATGTGGATAAGTGGTGGTGTGTATTTGGTGTTGTTGATAATGGTTGGTAAGTGGAGAGTTGCTGACGGTCGTTTTTTCGATAAGATTTAGTTTAAGTTCCCCGTAAATCCATTTCTTCTGATGCAAAACACACATTTTTATTTTTGTGTTTCTGTTTGCTTGTCGCGGATCTAAGTTAAGTAAAAGTTAAGACTCTACATTTCAAACATATTGAAAACTAAAGGCGCTGTCATAAGTATTCAGTATTCTAATATTTATTTTTTGTTTATTCATTCTTAATGCACATTTTTGGTACAAAGGCGTAGTTAACACCGAAAGGCATTCTCTACTAGTCAACCTTTACGTTGATGGATAAAGATAAAACTACAAAAACTATATATATATATATATATATATATATATATATATATATATATATATATATATATATATATATATATATATATATATATATATATATATATATATATACACAAGCGAAAACGTAGTAAAGCGCAAAACTAAAATTTTCCACCTGTGCCAAAAACACGCCCAAATTGTATTGTCACATACCACTAACACACGTGGAATTGGTTTGCCATCCCCAACCTATCGTCATGGTCACCTTATACGACATCCGCGAGACATATTGATGGACTTATTCTATACTGGTAAATGCAGTTCATTAAATCATTTATCACGATCATTGTCGATGATCGATTAGTACTTACTCTTCGAAAACTCGATCTTGTATATCGGGAAATCGGGATAGTAGAACAGCTGTAAACGATGCGCCTACAGCCGAGGTGTCTGTCCCGGCCAAGACGATCACCAACATTTCTTCACGCAGTTCTTTGTTGGAGTACACATTGTTATCGCTAGATGACTCCATCAGTAACTCCAGAAATGTTTTTGGTTTATCTGACTTGCTAGTATTATCTGTAAAATTTCTTACACTTGTAATATAATTAATTAGAAAACTCGGTTATTTCTCGCACCCATTATCCCTACAATAAGTTATTTAAAGCCCTAGATTTATTTCACACCACTAAAGCCACGTTTAAAAAAAAGAACATTTCAAAAATACTATCAGAAAACAATTAATATTCAATATACACTCTTGCCTCTCACACACGCACACGCTCACACACACACACACACACACACATATACATGTATATGTATAAACAAAGATTGTATAGATTAACGCCGTGACTAAGGAATTTGTATTTTTAGGTAAAAATGACAGCGACGTGGTTCGCCACCCGTTACGTCTTGATTCCCACGAGGGTGAGAAGCGACTAATGGAGAGCCGTTTCGCTACGATGAATGTGATAGGAAGGATGGATGAAAAGATGGATGAGTGTGGGGGAAGCATGGAAGGTGTGCTGGGATCCTAGCGAATGGAGACCTGTGGTCTCTGCCTACCCCTCCGGGAAACAGGCGTGACGATATGTGTATATGTATGCTTTAGTTAAGATAATAAAATGTAAGTCCGTTATTGGCTCCGTAAATGTTCAATTATTGTTATAAGTTTTAGCAATAATATGTGCTACGGATTTTGTTTTAAATAAATACATACATACATACATATCGTCACGCCCGTCTCTCGTAAGGGTAGGCAGAGACCACAGATCTCCATCTGCTACGATCTCGGCATACTTCCCTTGCTTCCTCCACACTCATTATTCTCCTCATGCAAGCCCGCCGGTTGAGGGTACTCTTGACCTGGCCCTTCTTAAAAAGTTCAGCAATCTGGTCAAGGTATGTTTTTCGTGGTCTTCCTCTTCCGGCCCTTCCATCCACGTTCGCAAGGTTAAATAAATAAATAGATAAATTACTTAAAATCGAGTCAATGATGTAATACAAACGAAAATTATCAAAATTACCTTCATTCAAAATTGTATCGTTGATTGATGCTTTCGTTTTCGCTTCTCGTTTTGATTTTATTATCTGTAAAAAATAAAGAACTTAGGTGTCTATTTTTACTTAACAAATTTTTAGTTTCGGCTACGTTTTGAACCCAGATTCCGTGGCTTAGAGATGATTTACTCTTACACTGAGTCAAGCGTCATCAAAAATATGCTGCTATAAAAAAAATGTTAAATAAAAATGAGCAGGAAGGAAAAAATTGTTATTTTTAAAAATATCCCAATGTCAGTTAGTCAGTAACTTTTTGAATGGCTCTGAGGATAGGAGGGCAAACGAGCTGGCGTGTCGCCTGATCGAAAGCAATCAACGCCGCCCATAGACATCCGCGAAACCATTATTACTGCGTATTACGGAAGCTTTGCCGGACTTTATGGTATATATAGGTTTGTTTTTTGAATATTTCAGTGTTGTATTAGTTCAGAAATACCGCTGAAGGTAGCCGGTTCCACAGGGTGGTGGTTCGTGGAAATAAGTTTCGGAAAAAGCGCACCGTACTTATTATATTTCCATTATATTTTATAGTGGTAAAGTCACGCTGCAGACGAATACTTTGTCAAGAATGGTATATTATTTTTCTGTAGTATGAATGTGCCGGCTCGCCCGGGAAACTACCACACTCCCGCAGAAAACCGGCGTCTTAGTTTAGTTTAGCTACGGCGCTTCGTACGGTTTGCGGCTGAGTTTCAGAGGCCCAACACTCTCATCTCCCTCCCCCTCCCATTCCCACTCCCATAATGACACTTTCCTGAAATGTTGGCAACGCGTCTGCCTATGGTCTTGCCGATAATGATCAAAATTAGTTATTAATAAGAATAAAAATTGAAGAAAAGGACTGTTAATACTTTATGAATATTTTTTTAAATTAAAAGCCTTTTATCATATCCTATATATATATTACAGACCTGATCAACGAAGTTCCAAATAGTATTGATGTATTGGTAGAATTTGGTTCCTCTAGGCAATAGATTGTACAGTTTATCTATGCTCAACCAAGGCTGCATGCTTCGTGCGGCTGCCAGTTGACAGAACTCATCAAAAGCAACCAGAAACTCCTTTTTTATTTCACTTTGCACACTCACACCCAATGCCGTCTCTGAAAATAGAAATGAATAAAATCAAATAATGTAGTTATATATATGGGCAGTCAGAATTTTTATTTGGCTAAGACTCACGATAAGCAAACAGAAGTAGAACAATAATGTGTGTTTTTACTTGAGGATGTGGATTTACAGGGAACTTAATTTAAATGTTATCGAAAAACTGCAGTCAGGAACACTCCACTTTCCAACAACTGTTATCAACACTAATAACACCAAACACACACCACCACGTTTCCACCTGGTACACGACAAGTGTTTCGTCGCTGATCGTCCCGGGATCGGGCTCCCCCGGGTACTATGGTGCCTTACCTCAGCATGCAGGGCTCTGCTGGGTCTGACCTCCACCCTCCCTTGCGGCTTGTGGGATTCACTAAGACGAATTTAATATACCTAATTTGTTGAAAATGACGGCGACGTGGTTCGCCACCCGTCACGTCCTGATTCTCATGAGGGCGAAAAGCGACTAATTGCAATTGTTTCGCTGCGATGATTGGTATTGGATGGAGCTATATATATATATATATATATATATATATATATATATATATATATATATATATATATATATATATATATCCACCTCTCAGACTCTCGTGGTTATGTATTTTTAAATAATAAATATATTTTATTTTATATTATATTATATTTCTGATATGAGGAGGCTTTAAACTATTTTTGAAAAAAAAATTTCGAATATGATTACTTCTGATCATCCTTTATGATCACTGTCTGTGATAATCGACTGTATTTTATGCAATATCCGACATTTTTTTTGACAGCACCTGCAACGACCCTCATCCATAGTTGAGGGAAAATTACCGACATTGTCGTATTTGATATTAGTTTGATTTTAGAAAAACACTAAAACTTGGTTTCGCAGGCATTTTTAAGTCACCATTGACATTTGTAGTGTTTTAAGTGCCATATTTTTTTTTCTACTAAAATACTTGAAATGCTAAGCAATTTAATTTTTTTATATATATATTCACGCCTATTCCCCGTAGGGGTTGGCAGAGCTCCATCCGCTACCATTCATCGCAGCGAAACGGCTCTCCATTGGTCGCTTCTCGCCTTCGTAAGAATCAGGACGTGACGGGTGGCGAACCATGTCGCCGTCATTTTCAGCAAATTATGTATATAAAATTCGCTTTTAGTGAATCCCACGAGCCGCAAGGGAGGATGGAGGTCAGCCCCAGCAGAGCCCTGTATGCTGAGGTGAGGCACCATAGTACCCAGGGGAGTCTGATCCCGGTACGGTCGGCACGCTTGCGACTAAGCTCGCCCTTAGCCACGCATCCTTTGGCACGGCAGACCGTGGATTGGCGGAGAGGAAGGGAAAGGATGGAGAAGAAAGGAAAGGGCAGGAACGGAAATGCGGATTGGGGAGGGCTACCAGACTCGGAATTTAAATTTAATTGCCATAAATATATATTTAAATTATAGAGATATATAATAATAAAGAAAAACTATATTTAAATTGTTAGTATTGACTGAGAAACTATATTTAAATTTATAGTATTTATTGAGCAACTGTATTTAAATTAATAGTATTCACTGAGAAACTATATTTAAATTAATATTATTTATTGAAACTATATTTAAATTAACAGTATTTACTGAGAAATTAAAGAATTCGTTTTCTTGATACTCAGCACGTACTTACCGCATACGGAATCCATTGTGTATGTGTTTAGATATTTCCATATGGAGAATGTTTCGTTTTCGGGGACCGTTCCTAAACTTTCAACGAAAACCGCGCTGTGTTTTAAGAAGATATCAAAAAAGTTGAGGAGGTTTTTTGGAGCAAATGTAGGTGCAAGTCGTTTTCGTCGCGGTCGCCAAATTCTTACTGCAAAATAATGGTAAAGCAAATAAAAAGTAGTTTTATACATAAAAAAATCATAAAAACACATCTACTTTAGTTTCTACTAGCTGGGAGATATTCTGTTGAGAAAACCAAAATTAGGCAAAACCAAGGAAATTAGGCAGTCACTTTATTCGAAAAATTAACTCGCAAATCTTTCCAATTTGTTAACCGTTAACATTGTTAGAAGATTGTTCTAACAATCATGATTAGACTGATAATTAATGGGACGTAAATAGAAGATAGAAGGTAGATAGTTCTTGACGACTTTGCCTCAATGGCGGTAGCCCCGCCTTTGGAGTCGATGGTCGCGGGTTGATCCCAGCATCGGAATAAATATATGTATGGCCTACAGATATTTATTCCGAGTCTAGTTACCCCGCCAATCCGGATTAAACAAGCGTGGTGGGTTAATGTCTGTTCCCCCAGAAATGGTCTCTCCATTTCTGCCCGTGCCCAATAGTGGGACATATAAGCTGTGTAAGCTGTACGGGTTTTAGAATTGTGTTCTCATAAAATTTTTATTACACGGTGCAAATAATGTTCCATCTCCGATGAGTTTTCTTCCAATTTTCACCATGTTCCCTTTGTCAAGGCAAGTCTTCAAAACTATTTCGGCACTTTCAGCATCAGTAATAACTGAAAAAAAATATGTATACATGTAATTTCCTTCAATTTATACATGTAATTTCCTGTAATTTATACATGTAATTTTGCTTTAGAAGTGATAGCGACACGCTGCAGACGAATACTTTGTCAGGAATGGCATATTTTTTGTTTGTAGCATGATGGGCCGGCTCGCCCGGGGAGGTACCAAAAAACTCTCGTAGAAAACCGCGCTTCGTCCGATAAGCGGTTGAGTTCCGAAGGCCCTATCCCCTCTCTCCATTCCCCTCTCTTCTTTCTCCGCTCCCCCGCCTCTCCCCCTCGAGGCCATGGCCAGGCCAACGCTACTCGAACCGCCTATATATTCAACAACTCATGGGAAATAGATTATACTTCCTTCCACAGAGACGTCAGTGTTTTCCCCAACATACCATTTTAGCTTTATATATTTTTTTAGTATCGGCATATAATAAAGATATTTTTTTTCTATGGGAGTCGTGAGATACAAATAGTATATTGGAATCGTTCCTATGGCAGCGCAGTAGGCCAAAGCTACCCGTACCGCCTATATATTTAACAACTCATGGGAAATAGATTGTTTCCTTCCACAGTGACATGCTTTACGGATATATTAGTGTAAAACAGATACGTTTATTTCATTCTGCAGTAACATGTATAGGTACCGTGACTTTTTAATAACCCGAGACAACTAAAATTCGGGTATAATTGTAAAAATATGCATGTCAGTGAGTAACATTCAAATATTATAGCGTTTATACAAAAATATTGTTTTATGGAACTTCAAAGAGATCCTGTAAATATTACGCGACCAAATTGGGTTGGTTTGGGTGCAGTTCATATTGGAATGATAATGATGTCTATTTGAATTAGCAAGATTTTTTGTTGTATAATTTTTGGTATTAAGGACATATTTAAAAAAAAATTTTTTTGCGCCAAGTTTAATGTATATCGATAACTGAATATATTACTTAACTTTCTCGGGTAATTAAAAAGTCACGGTGTATATTAAGTTAATATTTTATTTTAACTTTTTCCACAAAATGTACATCAGGTGGACTTAGTGTCATTATTGTATTCTCTATCAGTCAACCTGCAGATGAAACAGGGAAAATTGGTTTCGAGATGTTGCAGCTTGTACAAAAGAAAATATTAAAAACTAATTTTATTTACAAATGAAATATGTGTGTGTGTGTGTCGATCATGTGGCTCAGTGGCGGGGCTCCTACGGAGTCAATAATCGCGGGTTCGATCGCCGCATCGCAATAAATATATGTATGGCCTATAGATATTTAAATCTAGTCTGGTTTTCCCATCAACAATCACCACCACCAATCTTGTATGCTTTGCAACCTTCTTTTTACACTTATCGACCGCGTTCGATAGCTTCCGGGTATGTTCAGATCGGGTCATAACACACATAACATTGTGCGGAAATGTCAGCTAGGGGTTTTGTGAAAAAAAAATACCGCCAAGGACATTGTAATTATAGGCACAATCGCTGTTGAAGTTCCTACGATACCTAAACTCTGAAGCGACCAAGGAAACATGAGTTGGGGACATAAGTGAACCAATTCGCAAGGGATGAAGGTTTGGGTCTCTTTACGAGGTTCCGGAACAACTAACGGTATTTCCGAATCGATGCCACATTCAAAACAACAATAGGTGACTGGCATGCTCGTTTGCCTGCACGACTATGAAAAAAAAACAAGCCTATACATATGTCAAAAGGTCATCAACGCATCTGCAATAGATTGCTTTCGATCAAGTGACAAGCTTGCCTTCCTAACTCATAAAAAGAAAACAAATCTCTAAGTGGTTCTATAGAACTAAAAACTTTTACATATTATCTAGCTTTTACATGTCTATAAACTTTTGTGTCTATAAACTTTTATATGTCTATACACTTTTACATGTCTATAAACTTTTACATGTCTATGCACTTTTACATGTCTATAAACTTTTATATATCTATAAACTTTTATATGTCTATGCACTTTTACATGTCTATAAACTTTTACGTGTCTATAGACATGTAAAAGTTTTTTTTAAATAGTAATATGATTATTTTGCTTACTTGTATAATAATTATGAGCGAGCCAAATAGCTGTCAACCCACCATTATTTACCGACACACGGCTGATCTTTTGGATGTTATTCATACGATCTGGAATTAACGAAAATTAAATTAAAAACAAGAGAAGCGTCATAGGACGCTCGGTAGATGTGAAACATTGACGACGGCCTGGTCTTTATTGTACGCTCACGGCCATGTGTAAGTGACCCTGTATAGAGATGAATGGAGGGGTAGCCTGAATCGAGACGACGTCTCGATGTACGATTCCACTCCCATACCACGCAATAAGATATTTTACATCAAAAAACATTCAATTCAATGTTTAAATCATGCAAAGACGATGTGACCAAGGCTACATCTTTCTGGGTATGAGATGTTACATCGATAATTAGCACTCATACCAGTGCCTAAATCTGGATGGGCCAGAACACATTATGTGTACTTCACAAGCTTAAATTTGCTTACAAAGCTATGGAGAGGGTCGTCCTCGGAGTTTCTTTGTTAGATATAACTCGAATCATCAGAGACTCAAGGTCATGGATATAATTATTCGATTTGACAAACTAAAAGTGAGAATGGGTTGATATTTGTTGGATAATTGATGAAGGTGTTGTGGTAGATGTAGTATTGAACGCTTTCTGGCTAATTGGAGCGAAGATCTGCAAAGGGCGTCTGGCAGAAACCGGATGTATGTAGCCCAAGTTCAGGTCAGCTGACGCGCCTTAATTCAGGCTACAAAAGCTGATGATATTCCAATCGTAATCTTTTAGTATCAAATGTAAAACGAAATTCTATAATCTTCAAAGACAATCACTTCAAGAAGTCGTATAATGTTTTAAAAAGCTAAGATTTTTGAAATATCTATAAAGTATTAAATTCATAAATAAGATCCGTATTTATAAGCAAATCATCTGACTCATCTTAACGTACGGCTGTTCAATCCTCGGGACGTCGACCCTTAAGCAGCAAAACAAGCCGGTCATCGAAAGGAAAATCATTGGAAAGTTCCTCGGCCCAAAACGAAGACCGGATAGAAGTTGGAGAGTCTTTCATAAGAAATCGAGGAGCTTATGACCGATGTCAACGAAGACGCATAGACTTGGCTCGGTCATATAGAGAGGATCGAAGTGGCAATATCTTCTGGTCGACGTCCGGTTGGTCGCCCTAGGTACCGCAGTGTTCGCTGACCTGACTAAGCTTCGGACAAACGATACAGACTTCGGAAGAGAGGCAGCCCAACAACGTGACCAGTGGCGAAGTGTCGTAATGCCAGTGTAGTAGTAGGTACAAGTATTTTTTATTTTTTTATTTTATTTTATTTGTTACAATTTACAATTGAAGTTGGATTGAGCATAGTAGGTCTCACTAGGCAGGCCCATGCTGATACCTTCCGATTCGGTGAATATTCTAATTTGGAATACATATATAAATACACACAAATAAGTACATACATACATACATAACATATATATTTATACACATATACATACATATATACACATAATAAAATAAGTGCCAGCAAGTGATGTTACTGCCCTGTTAAAAACATGTGGATTTGGTTCTTACTAACTAATTGTATCCATTTTTTACTTGTCCTTTTTTATTTCTATATGTCTTGTATAATTCGTTATATACTTTTGGGCCAATGTAATAAAAAAGCTGCTGTCCAATGTGGTTCTTATTTCATCGTAGTTAGTTTCCCGTCTCTTGCTGCCCTGTTGATGGTATGTGGTCGCTTTGTGTGCAGTTACAAATGTACATGATAGTACACGACTAAGCGGTAATGGGAACGTGCGCAAATAATCATTAGTATTAAAGTTGTACTATAGTTTTCTTATCTATTTTAAACTCACCTATATCCGAACCTAGGAACATGTACCCATGTCCCACAATAGGTAGCGGTATGAACTTGTTCCTCAACTGGTACGATAACTTTAATACTCTCCGAGATTTCCACAAAGAATGAATGATCCAGATTATGAAATACGTAGTCAGTAGAATATAAAACATGTTGTCACAAAATTTCTTTCTGTTTAAGAAAATATTAGTTACTATTTCGATTTAAAGTTAACCTAAAAATTAAATTTAACAACAGTGCAACTATTCCAACGCGCCATTCAGTATCGAACGGGTAAATAATAACGAAAACAATAAAGCGTCTTACTTTTATTACGTTCAACGATCGGACTTGTGTGTATGTTTGATTTTTCATTACCAATTTTTTAATATCTTTTAATTGGTTGTCGTACCTTTGTATTTTTCCTGTATTTTATTCTATATCCGCAGAATTGACGTTGAATATATATACAGGTATATATTTTAACAAAGCAAACACCCTAGTTCAATTTACCTACTGAATAACAAGAAACATTTTATTATTAATGGAGTCAGGCGTTACTTTGCGGAAATCCATCACTATATGGACAGTCAAAAGTTTTACTTAGCTAAGATCCGCATCAAGCAAAACAATAACAGAAAATTAATAATGTGTGTTTTTCCGTTGGGTTAAGTGGATTTATTTGGAACTTAAACCAAAAACTTACCGAAAATCGGCCATCAATTCTCCACCCACCAACCACTATACACAACACCAAACACACATTATCACTTTTCCATCTTGTAAACGACACGTGTTTCGCCCCAACACGAGGCATCTTCAGGTATAGTAGACTCTACGGAAGACAACCGAAAAGTTTTCGGTTTCTTCCCACATCTCACACATTATTAATTTTCTGTTATTGTTTCGCTTGTCGCGGATCTTAGCTAAGTAAAACTTTTGACTGTCCATAAACATTTTATTAATGGAAAGATCGGTAGGGGAATACCACGGAGAACATAACTTGACCAAATTGCTGTGGTTTTTAAGAAAGGCCAGATCAAGAGTACCCCTAACGGGCGGGTTTGCATGAGGAGAGTAATGAGTGTGGAGGAAGCAAGGAAAGTATGCCGAGATCGTAGCGGACGGAGATCTGTGGTCTCTGCCTACCCCTACGGGAGATAGGCGTGATGTATGTATGTATTTCTTTATGGAAGCGATAGGTAAAATCCACAACGGGTCATCTGATGCTGAGAAATTATCGCCGCTCATGAATATCTGCAATACTACGGGTAAGAGGTGTCGTTTACCTAAGGACACTAAATAATTGTAGAGAAAGAAGTAATGGGAAGGCAGGTAAGAAGTAATCTTCTTCTTCGTGTCAGCAGGCATCAAAGCTTAGAACTTGGCCACTGACATCGTCACATCGTTACATCTTCTATTGCCATCATAAGGTTATCTGCTGAGCAGATAACAGAGCGCAGAGAGCAAGGTGTCAGATGTGTGAGTTTCTGTGGCTCTCCCAGAATTGCACAAGTGGTTTGTGGCTGAGAAACCCCACTTTTTAGTCCTTACACCTGCAGTCATTGGCTTTTCTATAGACAATATTAATATTTTTAGTATGTCCTTAGCTTAGATAACTACAAATTTCTTTTTTAGATTTTTTTTAAACTTAAATCCTAGAATCCGTGTTATAGTCAATGTGAACACAAATCCGTGTGAAAATGGACATTTTTGTGGGTATATATTTTTATGGTATTTTAATAAAAAAGATTGATTGAATGATTAATAACGAGTATGACCCCTGCGGTAATTATGGCATGTAATCGTCTTGACATGTTGTTCACTAGGTTTTTGATGGTGTCCTGTAAATATGTTCCCACTCAGCCGAGATCACGCGCTTAAGCGTAAATTATTCTTCTAAAAATAATAAAAATTTAGTTTTAGTTGCTCGATTTAATTCGCGGATTTGTTCTAATAACAAATCCGCGAAAAGTAAGTAAAAAGGGATTAACTTTTTAAACAAATTAAAACAAAAGTTTCGAATTTGGAATTAATTTTTTTCATACCAAGACTCTTTCTTCAGTGCTTTATTAGTTTGGCTATTAAAACCTCGTTAAAACTAAATTATTATATATACTAAATTATTAATATTCTTTGATATTGGTATATATGTAAAAATTAAAAAATAATCCAGCATTAAAATCCAAATGTTAATGATATGCATTAACATTAAGATGTTTGATTTATTTTTAAAATTATACAGAAAAGTAATAAACTACGAGCTGAACGCGCCATTAAAAAGTAAAAAAAAAAATCATGTGAGAAAAGGAGGAAAAAGGTAATGAAATATGTAAACAAATACTATAATAATAAATTTATATGTACGGTAATCAATTCTTATTCGAAAACAAGAATTCGTTAACCGTCGTATGTTTTATTATTTTTTAATTTTCGCACAACAATTTCATTGTGCCAAGAGATAGCGCTAATAAGTGATGTTTATATGTTAAGAACAAAACAGTGGACAGCCGTAGGCTGTCGGTATATAGAATTAGTCGGGTATACCAGAACGCTCGCGAACTCAAATTCAAGTTTCAACGTCAACGCATGAGAAACAATAAGGAAAGATCTTCGCGCGAAACTAAGAAGGAAATATCGCGACACTGGCTACGCATTGTGACAGACTTATCTTGGGTTTTTGGTTAACGTTATATTGAATCTCAAGTATTTTTCAATTTTTGTTATTAATTTTCCTTATTATACTATTGTTTATTCTGTCTTCATAACTTATATCAATACTGTGTGTTTGTACATTTTTAAAAATATAAATTCTATACCGTGTAGTGATTACCTATGTATGTTATTTTTTATTTTATCTCGTATCCCTTTTCCCTTATTTGATGTCATTTAGTTGTAACTATTATGCCAGTTTTAAGTAAAATACAATAACATTAAACCTCTTGCTACTTATAACGTTACTTGTGGACAAAATGGTGGCTATTCTACCAAAACCTTCTATGGACTTTTTCAGTCAACTTAAAAAGTCACGATACACGCATCTATTTCATATCACTTCACTTATACGCCTTAATCAAACTATATTAACTGATAATAATATAAGATTATAAAATTAAATAAAAACACAATGTCACTGATGTCAGTTGGCAGTAAAAGTCCTGGTTCCCCGTATT
Source organism: Baronia brevicornis (assembly GCA_031353405.1). Lineage (NCBI taxonomy): Eukaryota > Metazoa > Arthropoda > Insecta > Lepidoptera > Papilionidae > Baronia > Baronia brevicornis. The sequence goes on along the minus strand of JASFAT010004359.1, from coordinate 3,288 downwards.
TATCCTTATTTGTGTTTTAGTGTAAACAGTAATATATAGACCAATAAAGGATATTGATTTTTTTTTATTAATAACTTTAATTTGGATCTTAATTCAGTAGGCTGTGAATCTATTTTAATAATTGCTTACTGTAAACTAAATTTTTAAGTTTAAAAAAAGCAAATTATATCTACTCAAAAAAAAAAATTAAACGCCCTGCCCTGCTCCTACTTGCTTTGGATTAACAACATTGTTGAATCCATGATATGACAGACTGAGCTCATGACAGATATAGGAAATTCATATTAGAAAAACATCAATAATTTTATAAACAAATGAAATTCTTTGTAATCAGTTATATTTTTAAGGATAATAGTGAATATTTTCATTGTTACATAAATTATATGAAGTATAAAGCCATTAAAACTCACTGTAATAATATTGAAAAATACATCTGTACAAATTCTGATGAAATCTATATACTCAGTGTTTACGGCACAGCGACATTTAGTGACATTATATCAAGTTGTTTGGAACGCAACGACTAGATGTCGCTTTAATAAATGAATATTTGTAACAATATTTACAATGAAATATATATTATCTTCCAAATCAAATGTTTAAGGTGAGGATGTTTAGATCATGGTTTTTCTAACACTTCCGTGTATCTTGACTCTTATCACAAATATATTGAATAGGTCAATTGTTTTAAGTATCGTTCCAAGTTCTCGGAAATTAGCATTAATTAATCGCATACCAAAATTTTTCTATTAAATTTTTTAAAATAAACCAAGGTTTGTGTTGAAAATTTGTGTTTCTTTCCACGGGTGCTAGCTGAAAACCAGTGTGTTGCTTGTCAAGTAACAATAACATTGAACTAGGAACCATCTGCTATAAATATATTAGTTTTAAAGTAACTATATACGAATAATACATTTTTAGTTAGTACTTTTGAATATCGGATTTTTTAATAAATGTAAGATAAGTGCAAATGTATTATTAGTGTAAAAAATATATCTTATTTTTTAATTTTGTTAAAAATACGTTTGGAAAAAAGTTATATACGGGTAGCCGCATTTTTTGTTCTTATTTTGCGCTTCTTTTGTCTCGTATGAATTAATAAAATCACTTTATTTATATTTATTTCATTGAATAATAGTTATGATATAGACGGATGCTCGTTATTAGCTGGACTCAAAGGATGGCCAATGACGAGGTTCTCCGACAAGTCAAGCAAAAAGGTGAACTTTTGCAGACCGTCAAAGGAAAAAAGATGTTTACCTGGTTCATATCATGAGACATGACAGGTACAAGGTGCTGCAACTGATCAGGATGGGAAAGGTCGCGGGCAAAAGACAAGTTGGTCGAAAAAGAAAGTCTGGGTTACGTAATATCTAGGAGTGGACCGGGATAGCAAGTGCTCCAGAATTACTGAAACTCGCGAAGGAGGAGGAGAGTTGTGCTGAATTGGCTGCCAAACTTCGAATAGTTATGAACATATGTATATATTTAAGATTTGAACAATATTGACAGGAACAATTCATCTAATTCTTATCGTCCATGTTTCTACTTTCTCGCTTGCAGTCGCAGTGAAAAGTTATCGACGTGTCTCAGCATAATGTCGTACTTAACTTGCAGCGGTTTCTGTAACTCGACATCATCACAGGCCTTCGGCGGCAGTAATTTGTAGCGCCTTAATAACGTGGTCAAAACGATCTTCATTGACATCAAGGCGTATCGATAGCCTGCAATATTAATGGAAAAACATTAGTGTAACGTTTACAATATATTGTTTCTAAGGTATAGGAAGGCAAACGAGTAAGCGTGGTGCCTTATGGAAAGCAATCAACGCCGCTTACAGACATCTGCATCGCAAGACCATAGACATTACAAATGTGTTTCCGGCCTTTTAGATATGAGTAAGTATAGGCTTATAATATATCTAACAGTAATTATATACGTGAAAGTAAAATTTAAGATCTGGCTAAGTGCATCGCTTTGGATGAGACAAGCATAGGTTTCATTCAAAGCGACACACTTAGCCTTGGCACCTTAGCAATGGATTTCTATAAGCAATCGTTGTTATTCTTGATAATGTTATGTTTTGTAGAACTTAACTTTGCACTTGATTTCTAAAATACTTTGCAAAGTACATTGCTAAGTTGTCAAAGCTAAGTGGATCGCTTTGGATTAGACAAGCATAGGTTTCATCTAAAGCGATCCACTTAGCCTTGGCAACTTAGCAATGGACTTCTATAAGCAATCGTTGTTGTTCTTGATGATGTTATGTTTAGTAGAATTTAACTTCTATATGTGGACAGTCAAAAGTTTTACTTAGCTAAGATCCGCGACAAGCAAAACAATAACAGAAAATTAATAATGTGTGTTTTTCTGCCAGATGAAGTGAATTTATTTGGAACTTAAATCAAAAACTTACCGAAAATCGCCCATCAATTCTCCACCCACCAACCACTATACACAACACCAAACACACATTACCACTTTTCCATTTTGTAAACGACACGAAAAGTGAGAACTTCCGAAGAGTCTACTGAAGATGCCTTGTGTTGGGGCGAAACACGTGTCGTCTGGTAATCTAACAGCCCCCTTAGTAACTTACTGTTTACAAATGATTATAATACAATTTGGCCACAATTGGATTGTACAGGTTTTATCATATAATATCTAATATTTTTTAATTATCTGTAAAATATCTAATATTTTAGACAATGAATTGATAATAATTGAAAGATTTATTTAAAAGTTACCCTGTATTAAAATATCAAATGTTTACTGCGTGATACCATTGTACGTATATAATTGGGGTGTGTCGAAACTGAACAGCTTAATTGAATTTAATATAGAGTATATAAGGGAATGGCCGATTTTGGCCGATGAATGTGAGATGAAGGATGGATGAAAAGATAGATGAGTGTGGAGGAAGCAGAGATCGTGGCCAATGGAGATCTGTCGTCTCTGCCAACCCCTACGTGAGATAGGCGTGTCGATATGTATGTATGTATAATAAAAAAGAAGGGACCGAAAATTGGGCCCTGTGATGTGCCCATTCTAAAAGCAGAGGCTGCAGACAAAAATCATTCTTTACAAAGTTTACCCTACAAACTTCTTCTTCTTCTTCGGTTGGAAAGGTAGAACATAAGTTTTGAATTCTATAACATTTCAAATTATTTACTAAAGATTTGTGTAGTATATAAGTGCGGAAATATGATCAAGGAATTACCGTATTTATATTAACTCTATACCTTACACTTTCAGGACGTTAAACTGTATTTCACTTACAAATAGCTC